>VXAV01002563.1:0-81970 GCA_013399715.1 Alectura lathami | reverse complement strand
AGGGGGGGGGGGGGGTGGAGCAAGATTTATAAGGTTATACCTATACAGCATTTGGACACAGCAGAAACAGTGGTTGAGGTGCATGTGTCCTTTTTTCCTCTAGAGAAACAGCACCGGGACAATCATGCTGGGGCCACTCAAGTAGATCTTTGTTGCTCAGCCAGCCTGTAACAATTGTCTTTTCTGGAGTGGATAAGATTTCATGTTTGAACCTTTTCTATATTTGTGGGACAGCACGAAACTCCTTGGCAAAATGTGGCAGAAGTTTTCCTTCACACTGAAACTACAGTGTAGTTGTGCTGAAGGGGGACAGTAGCTTCCTTTTCTAGGTTTTCCAGCATGCTGTCCATGTAGGTGCTTCTGTCAGTTCATAACCTTGGGAGAAAAGGGAAACCTGATCTCTTGAAAATCAGTGGCAAGACTTTTTTAGGCTCCGAAAAGGCCAAACTTTTAGTTGAAGGATCAGATAATTGCAGCCATCATTTTCTCTCTTTTTCACCATTCTACTTATTCTCTTCCTCTAGGAAGTGCTGAAGAGTGTAAATCTGATTAAAAGATTTTTTTTTTTTCTCCTGGTAGTGAGATGACTATAGCCAAACCAAAGAGAGCTGGCAATCCTACAGTGCACTGAAGTTTATATAAATTTCTGGTGCCTGGAAAATCCAGGAAGGCATGTTACATTCATTTCAGTCTTAAATCCCATCTGAACAATGTTTGGAGTGTGGTTCCAGCACAAAGCTAAAAGCAAAACATGGTAAAAAATCACAGTATTCCTGCAGCCAGAGATTGCCTGGCTACACAGCATATTAGCAAGCCTCTGTAGCTATCAAACTGATGAGCTACTATAAATCTTTCTCCTCCTCCCTGTAAATGTGGGCTGTCTTTTACATTATTTTGGACAAGCATCTGGGGATTAGTAAGAGGAAGTAGATACTAATTCAATTAGAGGACAGAAGATGTGTGTACAAGCTGGTGTGGGGAATTGACATGGGGAGCTGAAGGAACAAAGACATCTCTGGCTGTGAGAGGACAGTTTGATCTATTCAGACTAAGCTTGGCTTTTGCTATGCATACATTTGACTTATGAAGGGTTGGTTGAAGGAGTTGTATTTACACAGCAAAATAGTTAATGTCATATTTTGGGAGCTAAGTCTTGATGTCAATAGATGGATGGAAAGCTGGAGAACAGATGCACAGTGGTAGCTTTCAGTTCATTTTGATACATTAAATATTCATCATAAGTTCAGCTGAAGGAGAAAAGAAATGTTTCATTGAACTGGTAAGGAGAAGCTGAAATCTCTGGAACTTCTCCAAAGTGTAACGTCTTACTTAATGTGAGTTGAGTGAAGGTTCCTGTGGCGAAGGTGAGGTGCAACACAAGGTACTTCCACAATTACTGCTTTCTTCCTTTAAGAGATTGTTGTGCCAATGACATCATTCTGTAAAATAATAGCCAAGAATTATTACTTTGGGCGGTTTATGTAGGCACAGCACAGACATTTTCCTTCCTTCCCCCCCACCCCCCCATAGCTATGGACCTACAAAAACCTGTGTATGGACTTTCTTACATTTAAATGTCACACATTTACAGCCTACAAACAAATCCTCCCACCTCGATTTTTCAGGGGCACACTGTCTCTGAGGGGATGAATCCTGTGTCTTTAGGCTTCTCTCACCCCTGTCCATACACTCTGTGCCTGGCTTGCTGCTGTCCGAGTCCCGTGTGAAGGGTCCAGGCCCTGCTATCTCCCTGAGGCATGGGCCTGTGTCTGCAAGCACTCTCCCCTCTGCTTCCACACGGTTTCTGTCCCAGGTGGAGCTTGGCCTTTGGTTGGGACCTGTGGACAAATGGTGCTGTGTGTGTTTGAGGTTGAATTTCACATGGCAGGAGGCCCCGCACTGGTGTAGCGTGAGGCCCAGCTGCCCTGTGTCTGGCTCCCCAGCAGCTGTGGGCTTGCTCACACCACACATGGGGTGCTCTGACATTAACCCCAGGGGGAGTCAAGTGCCTGACCTAACTGTAGCGTGGGATTGGGCCGGCTGCTCCCTGTGCAGCTGCTTTTGGCTGCATTGTGTCATGTAAACAGGGGTTAGTAAACTGTCACCGAACTCACAGCTGTTTACAGGGGTCATGGTTGTTTACTTGCCAAGACCAATGTCCCTCCTTGCCTTTCCTCCTCCCTGTTTCCTCCAGCCCTGGAGTCTCCTGCTCAGTCTGGTGTCTTTTGCTCTGCTCAGTCTGCCTCTCCCATTCCATCTTTTTTTTTCTTTTTTTTGGTAGAGTCACAGAATGGCTTGGGCTGGAAGGCATGTTAAAGACCACCCAGTCCCAACCACCTGCCATGGGCTGATTGCCACCCTCTGGATCAGGCTGCCCAGGGCCCATCCAGCCTGGCCTTCATCTGACAAAGATTGAAATGCGTTTACATGAGGTGCTGTGCAGGTTTCTGGTCATGACTTTATCAGAAAGTTCTCCCAATGAGAAAACAAGAGTGGGCAGTTGCTGGCAAAGCAAATAGAGAGGAAAGACTCATTCCTCTGAAAATTATGCTCTCATTTATTTGTATATTTTCAGCCAACTAGTGCAAAAACAAACCAGGCAAAGGATTTTTGTCTGTCAGCTAGTAGCAAGAGCTCAGTGTCTTTTTGAGTTTGTAAAAAGCAGTGTTGCCTTTAATGGGAATGGTAAAATAAATAAATAAAAATTTTTTAAAAAAATCTGTCAAAATAATGGCAAGCCAGGTATTGTGCTTATTGAAAACGGAGAGAGCCTGAAAACGAGCAGTGCAAGATCTGTGGGTTCACCTCCAACAACCGCTGAAAAAGCCATGGGAGGCTGAGATGTAAGTGCATCAAAGGAATTGTTTTCCAAAGGGATGTAATAGATCTCTTCATGCATCCTGCTTGTGATCATTGAATTGCACTGCTGTGGGGGTGCAGCAGGCGGATTTGGGGGGGAGGGGTAAAGCATCACCTTCCTGCCTTGCAGTGTCATCGTGCAACAACAGACCCTCTTCAGTTTTCACTTGGGCTGTTAAGTGAGTTGGTGTATAAAATATTGAAGCTGAAGGAAGAAAACTGCTTTTTTACCCAAGTGTAAATGATCTTGAAACAAAATACGTAGGATAAAAGAATGATTTCTTAGGCAGGTTCAATGAATAATTGATTTCTGCTTCTCATAACATTATCAGTGTAATTAAGTCGGTGGCTGAAGAAGTAAGGCAGAAAGTATCATCTGTTAGACACTGAACCTCTCTCTCCAGTCTCTGGCAAAGGACTGCCGTCTGGCATTGAAGGCTGACCTGCACTCATGCAGGTTCAAGATCTGTCTTGCCACAAACAGGTCAGCGCTGTGTATGCACCAGCCTGACAAAAATCCATGCATTCAGCCAGTTATCTGCACCAGAAAATAACCTAAATAAGCTTCCTTCCTTGTCTGCCAAATCTTCTACTGCCTTTGGAAGCTGTGCATTGAAATGATTCAAAATAATACGCTCTCTATCTTCTTGCTTTGTGCAGAGCTGCCTTGCACTGCTCCCTGTGGATGTGGAGTTTGGTACAGCCAGGCTGTGCAGTGATTCCAATGGATTTGATGCAAAACTGTGAAGGTCACTAACTTTGGTCACTCACCAAACTTCAGAAATGTATAGAAAAATCAGAGCAAATATGTATTTTGCTACTTCAAAAATTTATTGAAAAATCAGAGAAGCCAGAAGGGTTAGGAATAGGGGGTAGGGAAGCAGTTTGGATGTGCCTGAGCTTGGCCATCTTCAATGTTTCTTCGCATGGATTCTGCTTTGGAGAAGTGGAGAGCAGAGAGTGATTGCAGAGGCCAAGGAAAGATGAAACTAAAGGGGAGAACTCAGCTTGCAGCTGCAGGCACTGTAAGTAAACCACTCATTTAGAAATTAAAGTTACCTATTCTTTAACTTAACAGTTACTGTTACTTTATTCTCCCAAATTAATTCTGAGAAGCAGCTTCTGACTTCCTTCTAAGTAACATGTCCTAGATACTGCAAGGGCGTCTTGGAGTAATGTGCTCCCTTGTGCATTGTCACTGTCACATGCGTCAGTCTCGGATCCCTCATACACTGGAGTGTTAGAGTACATTTCACTGCAAAGCTGGAATTACATGCAGAGTATGAAATCTAAATGCTGTGCTGCGTGGCAGGGTGATGCGTAGGTGACGAAACCATCCAATGTCTTTAGAAGTCAATGGAAAAGTTTTTGCTGGCCCTTTTAGTTGTTAGACATCCCCTTTTATCAGGCAGAAGGGGAGCCTCGTCCAAAGGCTACTGAAGTCAGCAGAAAGATCCCCATTGCATGCTTTGGCATGGGGTCAGTCCCTTCGTTAAACAGGCTGAAGGAATTATTCCATTCACGTTGTTTGCACCTGATTGTGCTGTAGATGCTGTATTGAGCAACTGGTCCTGCAGAACTGATGTCCGTTCACTGAAACACAGTCATGCATACTGAATTCAACATCTTTAAGTGTGGCTTCATTGAACCACTGTCCTGGTAATACAACAATCACCGTAATGTCAAAGGAGAAGCACCCAGCAAGGTGCAGTGCTTGCATCCTGCAACTGTGTTCCACCAATGCTCTTGTCTGAGTGTTTTTGCAGTGTGCACAGGGAGGAGATCCTGAATTTTAATAGTGGTTTTGCCAAGGGTGTTCTTTGTCACCAGATCGTTATGGCTCTGCTTCCACATTAGTAAAAAAAAAAAAAAAAAAAAAAAAAAAAAAAAAAAAAAAAAAAAGGGATGCCTGTTTACCTTTTTCTTAGGGAATATTAGTGATGTAACTACTGCCTATGTAGCGTTTTGTTACAGAAAATGACAAGTATAATTACTGGTTCCAAGTTAGATTGTAAATCTACCAAGACTACAGTTGCCATGAGATGTGTCTCTTAAATTCCTTACTTACTTGAAGGGAAGCCAAGTATTTGGTCCTGCCTGTAATGAATCTAAACCAATAAACCAAGATGTACCGGTTTGGTTTGGTTAACACACAGCATTGGCACTGCAGCATCTACCAGTATGTACAGAGTCTAAAATGTGTCAGTAAGGTCAGGGAGTGCCAATGGTTGTGTTACAGACCATGTGCAAACTCCTTTCTCATGTATACCCCAGCTGTCACTGAAATCTATGAATTAGGGAAGTGCTGAGTCCTGCCAACAAATCTTGTACATGTTTGAGAAGTGATGGTTTTGTATGCCCAGTGCTCTATTATGCATACAAAATACATATTAGTAAGCCTGAACTTTAATTCTACAAAATCTATTTGCATGACTGGATATGCTTGGCTCTCTGTATGTTTGTTGCCTAGCTTTGAGCTGAAAAAACATAATTCTCAATGGGACAACTAATTGTTTCAGCTCAGAATTAAGTGGCTGATCATTAGGAATTCCACTGGCATGAAGTGCATAAGATTACTCACAGTACAGTAACGTGTTATCGATGTGGATGTGGTGTGCGCACCACTGAAATGTGCTAATTAATATCTGTAGTTTTTATTGAAAGGGTTAATGCGTGCTGGGTTGTTACACAGGATATGAACGTGCCAGATGCTGGGAGCCAAGGGGTTTTAGAGCGGCCATGCTGCTGCTGTAGAACACAGCACAGATTTCTGAGGGCTGAAACCTGTAGGAAGCCTCCTACCCTTCTGCAGTCTGATACTGAATACATAGCTTGCACAAATTGGTGTACGGGGATTAATACTGAAATCCTGCATGCTCCCAGTGTCCCAACAGGCTGCGCCCTGCACCGCAGCCTGTGCATCGGACCGTCCCGCAGCTGGGGCTACCTCTGCTTTGTGCCCAGGTGCATCTAATCTCTGCTCTGAAACTGCTGGAGATATGATAACGTACCATAATGAATGATGATGAGTATTAAACCTGAGTACCATCTGGCTCAGACTAAATAACTTCAGATAAAGTGTTGCTATTTCCCTGTATTTCCTGTTGCGGAGTATTTCCCAGTTGCTAACCCGTGGCTCCTGAGCCTCTCTCAGAAACAAAGTTATTCATTGTGTTCATTTGCTTTGGAGCAAGGTGTGCTCCTGTGTTGAGAATTAAAAGCAGTCTCCTATGCTTAACGCCTGAGGGCACAAATGTAACCTGTTTAAATATCATTCTTCAATTATCCTTTGAATTGCCTGCATTCCAGCTCTTCCCTGCTCTGTAAAATACCCCTCTGACTGCCTATCAGAAAGATGATACATCTGCTCTTTCACTTCATTTCCCTAAACTGTAATCGAGTGCTGTCTGGATAACAAAAATGAAAAGAAATGTCTGGCTGGAACAGCATTCTTTGCTTTTATTGCTGAAAAATGCATTAATGGTCCCTTATCAAATATAGCCATTAAACAGATCATTCCATTTCCTTCCATCTTCAGCTCTTTCTAAAAAAAAAAAAAAAAAAAAGGGATACCTAGGCATACTCAGCCATTCCTTCCTGCCTGTAAAGGCCAAGCCTGATTTGTTTTTTTAACACTATAATTTCATGAAAACTAAGAATAGATTTCAGTAAATAGCTTGTTGACCCCTCTTTTGTTTAAAAATAGCTAAAAGATTATAGGCCCTTACTATATCTGCTCTAGTTCGCCATTTGCATTGCCCAGCGTAGCACAGTCTGCTAGTGGAAGTTATATTTAGGTGTAGGGTACAAGCTTCAAAAAAGCCTGTGTGTCTTAGGCTGAAATCTATTTCCAGTCTGGCTTGGGCAATTAGAAAATTGAGTGATTCATTCAGGTTCCTGGCTGTTAAGTCTCAAGGACAGGCATTCAAGCACTTTGGAAAGTGCTTCCTTCCCTATCTGCATTCAGAGGAAAAGAAACTGAGGGAGTGCTTCAATTGCTGACTTTGAGGCTTATTTTTTCCATATTTTTGTAGAGGTTTTATGAAAATCCTTGACTCAGCAGAGGGGTGCAAGCCAGATGTCTCATTCTACCAAACCCCTTTGTGCTGGCCTTCTGGCAAGGCAGCCCTACACAGATGTGTGTCAGATGAGCGTTGTACCCAGTGGTTCAGCACAGTCAGCACCTCCTGCATGAGCAGGGCTCTGAGCTGTAGGACTGGGGCTGCCAGTGGTAGAGGTGCTCCACCAAATCCGCGCTTAGCTCCGGCCTGTCCATAGCATATATCTTTTCAGTACAGTGGAGGCAATTGTGTGTGTGTGTGTATTCAAGGCAGCATTCATCTCCCTGCAGTATTTGGCTCCAGTAATTATCAGCATTTGGCTGTTCTCAGAAGTGCTGAAATTCTGAGGAGAACACGAGCTCTGTTAAGAAAGACTCTCTGCTTCCCGTGCATACAGATAATATGCTGTGTGCACTCTGAGTTTTCCAAGCTGTTTTTTTTAGTCTTGAGACATCATGCTTATTTTAATGTGTCTGTAAAGGTGCACAGGAAAAAACACACACATGCAAGAAGACAATGTTTTTGGGAAAATAATATTATGGGAAGTTAATAAGTGTTCTGGACTACTAGCTTCTGATAAAACTAAAAATCTGTGATTGTTCAGTAGCTAAGGAAAATAAAGCCACGACAGGAAAAAAAAATAAAAAATAAAAAAAAATCCTGCTGATCTGCCCTTCTAGAACAGAGCTAACATCAATAATTCTTGCGTTGTGCATTAAGTTTTAATGTGTAGACAGGCTCTCTGTGCATAGCAGGGTGTCTGTGGAGTCATCAGAGAGAGCTAATAAATGCCTGTCATATGAAGAATGCATTACAGAGAGAGCCAAGCTAAGTGAATCATTTAGTTACCATTAGTCATTTTTCATTAATATTTTTCACTGTAGTATTATCCACTATGCATTAGGTAGGATGGGGAGGATAATGCCTGTGATGCGCTTTATCCTGTAAACAAAGGCTTCTTCCGAAATACATGGTTGGATGGGATCAGCTCTGATCTCATTGGTGTGTTGGTGTCCTTGAATTTAAGGCTGAAGAAATCCAGATGGGAAAGGAAAGAATTGGCAGTAACCAGCACCCACCATGTACATTCATGGGAATCAAATGGCAATAACTGTGCTGGAGATGGAATATCCATAAGCACCCTTAATCCTAGGGATTAAAAACAGCATCTAGAAAGGAATTTCCACAGGTACTTTATGCCATTCAGCGTGCCCCTTGTGGTGTGTGTGGGCTCTGAGCACCTTCAGCTGAAACCTCTGAGCTTGGTGATGCACAGACGAAGTGGGGATGGGGCATGTGGGTGCCCGGGATGGGCCGTGATCCCACAGGGCTCCTCTCTTAACCCATAGCTCGCTGGGGTGTGGATGGAGGTGGGCTTCTGACAGTCTCTCAGCATGGGATAGCTACAAGAATAAACGTTTGGTCTTACGCTCATAAATTTTTCCCAGGATAATGTAACTCTGCCACCTTATGCTTTTTCCTTTTAATCTGTTGTTTTTTATCACTTTCAGTTATAAACTCCCAGATACTGAATTATATATCCCAGAACGATGGCATGGTCGGGCATAAGGTGAAGATGAATCCTTCCCAAGGTGCTGCGCAGTTAGCAGATAGATGAAGGCATACGTGCTTCATTTCTGTGATATAAAGCCATGTCAACATGGATTTAGGATTACTCCTGATGGTTTTTGCATCATTCTTGACCCGCATCAATACTTTTCCACTTGTAAAATTATTTTCCAGTAACCAGAGAGGCTCCAAGGAAAGTGGAAAGAAATTAAAAAAAAAAAAAAAAAACAACTTACAAATGATTACAAATTACTTTAAACAGGTTTTTTTCTGTCTGTGACCAAATTGAAAATCAAGTCTGGTGGCTCAGTATCTCTGAAAGCTAGAAAGGGACATCATGGTTCTCTCTGGGAAAATGAGACATTGCCTTTTAAAGCATCAAAAGCTTTGGTCTCTGCTTTTGATGAGTTGTGAAATACCGGCTCCAAAACATGTAATTGTCTTGGAATGAAAATTTGCACATATTCCAAGACAGGCTAACATTATCCAGTGGGAAATGTATTCACACTGTAGGAGAAAATATATACAAACTCTTTTTTGTTGTGAAGCAAATAACCCTTGCTACTATTTTCTGTATAAAGCACCCACAATTATTTTATTATATGTATTCCAAAAGTAATTTGTACACACATATGGACATGACTTTTTTATTTTCTGAAGGATGCTGAACTCTCAGCTGTGGATCCAACCACAAATCAGATACATTACAGCTCCTGCTGCTGCTCTCTGAGCACAGTCACCAGGGCAAAAAGAACAGTATTCAGCCTTCAGTTCCTTGCAACATTCTGTGTGACTGCCAAGTCACGCTGTGCCTTGAGGGTCAGGACTTGTCTGTGGTGCAGCCACAGCGTTTGTTTCTGCGTGCCACTGAATGGCTTTGAGTGATATCCCTTGCCTGGCGCTCCACTGATGGCTCAAGGTGAGAGCTTCGTGCATCCTGTAGCTTATCTTCAGGGCATCTGGGCCTCTGGAGTCTGTTGTCAAGAGCCCCAGGATTTTTTTCCATTCTTTTAATCAGCACAGCGACACTAGAAAAAAAATGTGAGTGCTGACAGCTCCTGTTAGAGAGTAATTAGTTTTAAGAGGTAACAACGGTGACCTCAGAGTTGGGCTGGGCAGATTTAGGCAGTAGGTGAGGTGTCCAAAAGCACAAGCTCTCTTCCTGCCCTCCAGGTAACCCCATTTCCATCCAACACTTTTGGAAAGGGAGCATCTGTGTTACACTCTGAGCATGAGGGATTTGGGAGAAACTTTAACAGTACCAGACATAGCCTTTACATCTGTGGCTTGATTTTTTGGGTGAGCTTCACAGGTGACCCAAAGTCAGCTGCAGGGATTTTGTGTGAGGACTCTGTGGCCCTGTGGTGCAGAGCAGTGATTAGGCTGTGGTGTAAATCTTTGGGGGAAATAAATGTAAGGGGTACTATCAAGCTGTAGACAACTTGCGTACCAGACAAATTTCAGGAAAAGTGATTTGGGCACATAAATATGCTACCTTTCTGTGCTGTGTCTGTGTGCTGATTGTCCAGCACCAATAGCTTCTCTAATGAGAAGAAATATTTCACTGTTGCACGTTCTTCAGGGCTTAATTTTTGTAAGTGAACTGCTGATTCAGTTCTACCTCACAAAAACTCAGTTTGGCAATAATTCAAGGCTAAAAATGTGAGCCCTGCCTGCTATTTATCAAACAAGCAATTACACCAGGACAGTGCATCATTCCATTGAACAATGTTTGAATTCTTCCAATTGTGTTTTATAAAGTAACTCTTGTTTTGGCTTTTGTTACTTGGTGGCTTCCAGTATTCTGGCTGCAGGCAGTCTGTGGCTCGTCAGGAGCTTCTGGCAGCCCACAGTGATGGCTTTTCCTCATAGTGCATTCTCCCAGCATCTGCAGGGCTTGAAGGGCCAGGGTTGGTGAAGAAATACCGTTATGGTTTTGTTGCTACTGACTTTATAAATCCTGAAGCTAGATTGAATCATTCAGCTGGGTTTTGATCTGCTGCTTTCTGTCTCCTTTCCCTCACTCAGCACCCACTTGGCACCAAGAGTTTTACTGCTAGCACAAAGTCCCTCGTATATCGTATTCATACATCCCCTCTGTATCTGTAATTCTGCAGATCTTACATAGACAGCTGCAGGGATTTACCCTAGAGGCTAGCTTTTGACCCTAAACTTGCATGAAAGGAATTCCCCGTGGTCCTCAAGACTCTTGAGCACCCATACACCTCAAATTTGAAGTCAGGCCCATGTCTCCATTCAGTCCCATCTTTCAGTCATGTTGAAGTTTTTCACTGCGTTTGTGGAGCCAGGCCTGACCTCCCTGGGGCCCTGATAAGGTTGTTCAGTTGGTGTTTGGGTGGGAGCTTTGTGCTGTGGTAATGGCAAGAGGAGCCCTCTCTTCTCTTGCGGTCTCATTCCTGGGCCCATGGTTCCAGGACAGAGGTGAGGTGTGTTTCTAGGATTGCTGTGAGTAGTGCTCCAGGCAGACACCACCACAGAGAGCATGAAAGCAAAGTCTGGCAGAAAATAGCTGCTTTATAAATACGTTTGTATTGGTGCTGCCCCTCAGGTCGTGTGCTCTCAGCTGATGACAGGAGGGGCATCTCTACCTTTTCCTTCTGAAGTTCAGCGTGGGCTCTGAAAACTCTGCGAATTTTTCTCTCTTCCCTGTCTGTTTTCCCCCTCTGTAGCCAGGAACACATGTTCACAGTCCGAACAACATCCACAGTGAGGCTGGAGCAGTCACTGCATTTTCCACTGTGGTCTCTCTTTGCCCCTTTGCCAGTGTCTCAGATGATGAATGCAATAAATTTACTGAACTTCTTGTCTTTGGTGTGATGGGAATTGTGCAAGTCTGAAATACTCTCAGCAGAGTTGTTTGGTGATGGAACAGGAGAAATAGGCTATAAGTGTCTTTTTAATCAGGACTGGTTCTGAAGGGCTGAAAGCAGTAAAATCCTGTAGGAATTTTACGGATTGGTGGCTTGGAGTTTATTTGTGGTTCCTTAGGATTGTGTATAAATAATAGGTTTGTGGAGTGGCCTGGTGCTGCTTTTGCTTTTGTGCTTTTCAGAGCTAAGGTATGTTTCGAAGGAGGAAAATTCTGCTTGCTGTTAGTTTCTGTGAATGCCTTAAAGTGGTTTGGCGGATATACAGCGATTGCCACTAAAGAACTGAACATTTATTGTCAGTTTAAGGCTAAACCTGGAACAATGCAGGATTTGGAATACATAATGCTTCTGACAATTGAGACACTCTGATCTGATAAGCAATGATCTCTGTAGATAACCGTACAAATTAATGCATAGGCTTACACGGAGAATATGTCCTTTGTAGATAATTCTTTCTTTTGACAAAAGCCTTGGAAAAAGCTGTCAGAATACCATTTCTCTTGCCCGGTTATTTTTCCTGGTATGGCAGACATCCTAGCAAAACCAGAACTGAAGTCCTAAAGATTGCATTGTGCTGTCAACCAGTGTCACAGTAGTACAATAGTTGTTTTGTCATTGGCAGCTGCTGCTGTAAGTAGTGACTTTTAAGCTATACTCCTAAATTTGAGTGGCATGCAGTAAGTCAAATCCTTATGACTAAATCAGTTTAAAATGAAACTGAGATGAAATTCCTGCCTGTTAACATGAGACTAGAAAGGGATTAATATTTTTAAAAATGGAGTCCATTATGGCTGCTGCAGACATAAGCAACCTTTATAGTTATGTCTCACCACCAAATGTCAAGGAACCCCTGACTGTGCAATGCAGTAATTTTCAGTCTTGTTCTTTTATATGATAGAGATGGAATTGGATTTGCCAGGTGTTGGTTTTGCTGTCTGCTTCCTGAACTCTCCCTTTTGACCCTTTTTTTGATGAGCTGACTGCTTGTGAGATACCTGGCAATTACTGTCCTGTAAGAAGCCTGGGCACAGTTTAACAGATGAGGAGCCTTGGTGACATGTCACTGACTGATCGGGTACACACGCTAAAGAAGTGTTGTGATAAAAGGAGTGCACAAGTGAAAACAAAGAGAGCTCTAGCAATGCCGAGCACACGTTAATGCATTCTTCTGTGTGTCAAAGGGCTGCGCTCATCACTAGGCTGCAACTGCCTCTCAGTATTTTGAGTGTTTTTATGGCACCCCTGACCATAATGTCTGGGCTCTGTTGCCTTGTGTTCCCCTGGCTTCACGCACCGCTGGATGCCCAGACCTGCCCTCAGCGAGGTTCTCAGGCAGGTGCCTCGCTTCAAGAATGAACTTGCATAAGTTGCCAAATAGAGGTTTGTGAAGGGAATGCTGTATTAGTAAGTCTTCATCCTTTTTACGTAAGATGTTCACAGCAGTTCCAGTCTGCCAATCTGACTGTGTGGGTGAATGCTGAGGAGGCAGTGATTAGGGAAACTGAGCTATGTGGTTGTTCTTCCTTTGCTTTCTTCATTATTCATAAATTCACAGTTAGTGTCTCTCTAGTTAATAATTCTCTGTACTTCTATACAGCTTTCTGTCAGAGGATCTCTAAGTACTGTATGAACATCAATGAATTACCATCCTCTCACCTTTCTGAGGGCACTTTTAATCCCGGTATAGTCTTGCCTGGTGTACAAATACGCTCTGTGCTGCCCTCAGAGCACACAACTTTTATTTTTAAGGTCATTACTTCAGTGTACAAAAACCAGACATCTAACCTTAAATTCTTACTCATGAGCCAGAGTATAATTTAGACTTGTTTCATGTTACTTTATGAGTCCACTTAGTAATAAAATCCAAGGAAATCCATACTTACGCATCTCATAAACTGAAAATTCAAAGACAGGAGTAGCAGAAATGCCTGAAATGCCTTAGAGAGACCCATGTGGTGCTTTCTGCTGCCTCAGCTGCTATCTAGTGCAGATGGGTGCAAATGAAGGGTGCTGTGGCCACGCTTCAGGAGTAAAACCTAGCAGCTTCTTGATCTTTGTAACACGGGGTACGTTTATGAATGAAACTTGTTCTTTGGGGTTAGGTTCACAGCACTGGCAGAGGGAATACAGTTATATTTCTTTTACCTGACAGCATGGTGGGTGTAGCTAATGACTGCTGAGGTGAAGGGCATAGCATCAAGTCTGTAACTTAGGACACTCATTGTTGGAGTCAAGACACCTTGAATCTTCTTTCCACTAGACTGGATGTTAACTATTTGTACAAAAAGTGATACTAACCAGCCTACAAAAGTGCTGCCTGATAGCTCAGTAGTAAGAGTGAATGAGTGGGAGAGAGGCATTACCATGGATAGTCCCACATACTTCTCTTTGCTCTTTGGAGAGAAATGGCAAGCTTTATTTTCCTAACTGCTTTGATTTCCACACAAGTCACTAAAATTGTTCCAACTTTGTACTGAAAAAAAAAAAAAAAGAAAAAAGAAAAAAGACCTGGCTTGATGGAGGACTTCAATTTAGCACTGGGCAATTGTTTGTTTCAACAGCTCTGGGTGCTTGTTATAAACTGAGTGTTATAAATAAAGCAAAGGGTGTTAGTTATAAATACAGTACAAAAGTTTTGATCTTAGAGATTGAAATAAATGAAATATTACTTACAAGAGGAACTAATGACGCCAACAGTGTCCTTAAATTAATGGAAACCTTCATTCTGGATTGGCCTCCAGCCTCCGATGCCATCAGTATCCCAGCAGCCTTCCTAATGAAGTTCCACCTTATCTAGTAAGCTTTTTAGCCTTATTAGGCAATGCCTAAGTGTTAGAGTAAGGTTTGCAGCTAGCAAGGAGAAAACTCTAACCACTAGAAATCTCCCCAGCAAACTGGGTGAGTTTTCTGTGGCACAGAGCAGACCCTCAGCTGACAGGTTTTGAGGAGGTCACAACATTAAGTGCTGAAAATTGTACTTTGCAATTGAGGGTCAGTGTAGCCATTGCCTGGGGAGAAGCTGTGGTGACAGTTTTGGCCATCCATATGAAGGCTTCATTTCCAGCCTTGGCTTCAGGGGACTTGAACTTCTCCCTCACCTTTTATTTTCTTCATCAGTCTTTGCCCAGTGCCCTTTAGCAGGGTTGTTTAAATACTGCTCGAACATAAACCTACGCTTGCCTTCATCAAGTCAGGTGTTTCTGATGTCACGTTCATTGAAATCCATCCCCATTTGCCTGATCTTGATTGCAGTCAGTTAGCAAGGTGACGCGTCGCATGATTCATTAAGTGCCTGGGATGTGCTAGGTCTTTTCAAGTTTGACAAAATGGGCACGGTGAAAATGTCGGTAATCTTTACTGCAGATGTCAGTCATTTTCTTATCACCATGCTTCTGTACAGCTTTTGTGTTTCACTTCTTCAGTTTCTTCCCGCTCAGCTTTCTTGACACAAAGAAGTTGCAGCGGTAGCTGGAATTACATGTGCTGATTCCATGCTGGAAATCTCAGCATTCCAAGAGTGTTTTTCTCTCCCCTCCTTGCTTGCTTCCTCCTTGCCTGTTCTCCCTATCTTTCCTTGCAGCTGACGGCTGGATGCTGTTGGGCTGATGGGTTTTGTATACAAAGGGGTGGAAGGATGGGGCTGCTGAGGTCAAAATCTCTTCTGTTTAAAAATGTGCTGGCTTCAGTTTGCAGAGCAGCTCACTGGTGTTCTGTGCCTTGAGAGCACAGTGCTTGCCAGCCAGGGCAAACTGTTCCAGCACAGAAACCCTGAGTGCTGCAAGAGCTGCACATTGTGCTTTTCTTTTTTCTAAGCAGTTTTTTTGCATAAAAGGAAAACAAATTTATCAGTATAACTGTATTTATAATCTAAAGGGAGTTCTGAAATGAAACAGCAATAGCATTTGATGACAAACCTTTAAGTAACAGATAGTGATCAGGGGAGTCCTTCTTTCAAATCATCAGCTTTGCATAAATCTGTTGCTAAGAAAAACATGCAGGTGGAATAAAATAACTATTAATAAAAGCTTTAAATGTGGTGTGTAGATTTTTATAGCAAAAGCAGACAGTGCTAGGAGACGAGATAAGTCTTCCTTTTGTACACACACATCATCTCTCTTTAAAATATTGAGTTTGTATTCTAATGGAAACACACTTAATCCTGCCTTTGCATGACCTTAATAGGCTCCTGAAAGTCAAAGGAAGTGTTTGTTGGAGAACAGAGTTGGACCCCTTGTGTTTCCTGCTTCTGGAGCAAGTAGACTGAGATGTATTTGTCTGGAGGTTAAGTATTAAAGACACCGATTCCTTCAGAAATGGGAGAATTAATATAGAATGTGCTGCTGTACCTGCAAAGTTAAGTTTTTTATCAATACGTAGCAACCCTGAAATTCAGGGAGGTGAAAACCTCTGACTATGAAGTAAATTTGTGGTTATTCTACTGGTGCTGTATTCACACAATTCAGAGAGCAAAGAGGAGAGGGAAGGCTGTCAGGCTGGAAAGGCACAGAGACTTTTCCCTTGCCCTCCATCTCCTTCACAACCTGCTGTCTCCTCCTGCTGTGTTAGGTAGGGGAGGGAGAAACAAGCTGCATTCTAGGAAAGAATCCAGAAACGTGTTTTCAGGATGTGTGTATCTGGAACCACGTTTAGTAAGTAGCCTGAGCGCAGTCCTGGAGCAGGCCTTTTGAGTGGGAGGCTCCTGCCTCCAGCTGTGGTTGAAGGCAGGGAGGCTACTCCCAGCTGGAAACAGCAGGCAGCATGGGTTGGCTTTATGCAGGCTCAGAGTGCAGGGGGAATAAAGACAAGGACAAAATAACACAGCTTATTAGGCTAGGCTGAATGTAGTAGCTCATTATGGCTGGAGTGCGTGACCCGTGACAGCCGCAAGCTTGGGGTTGCTGCAGGGGTTCCCAGTTCTCATGTGTCAGGATTATGGACGTCCTGCTTGGAAACACCATTATGGAGCACAGTTGCCCCTTTGGTTTATTAGGACCTGCAAATACTCTTCCAAATGTGCTCCCTATGTGGTCTCACACTTGTTCGGTCTTTGTGCTGTCTGGATAAAGTACTCTGTGGTTCAATTGCTGAATTTGTATTAAAACGAGAAAAATAACATTATGGTATGGGAAAGGAAATGGATTTGGTATCTTTTTCCTTTTCCTGTCCTAATCTATTTCAGAAAAATAAGTTGTACTTTAAAGTTAGGACCCCACTTTGTGGCACTTGACTTAGTCTACCTCTTAATAAAGCTTAGCACAATGTGTAAATTTCCAGTCAGCATTTTGCCTGCATAATGTCACTGTTCTCTTTTACCTCATGCTACTTCCATTCCTGCTCTCTATCAACAGCCATCTTCCTCTCTTCTCTACCTGAAGAGAGGAGGGAGATTAAGACCTCCCAGCCTAGCACGTATGCTTTAACCCTTCTCTAGCACAACCAATTCCTGTCAAATAAAAGGAAGCATATTATTCAAAAATTGCCAGCCTATTCCAATTGGTTGCTAAAAATATTGAGAACAAAAAGGTCATAAACTTAGCTGACATAAATGGACCAAGTCTCAGTGAGTGCTTCTACCCGTGACAGTTTATATAGAATCTGACCTCTGCTTTTATGTTAATATTTGCCTGAATTCTGGTGCTTCTGTGAAGATGAGTTACTTTCTTCCAATCCCACAATTTAAGCCCTAGCAATATGAGAGTATCTTTTTAATTATTATTGTTGATATTATACACTTACAGTAGTGCATGAAAGGTGCAAATTGGGTAAAAAATTGTGCTTAATCTAGAAAAGTTCTGCATTCCGCTAACAAATCAGAGATGAAATCTCAAAGTCAGTAATGGAGACCAGTGTTGTTGGAGGCTGCTTTGCCATTTCAGCTTTAACTGTTCCTCTGAACTTCTTATTTGCATGAAACGTTTAATCCAAGCACATGACTTTTGTTTCAGAACAACAACTGTTTCATTTTAATGTGCACAAAAATGTTGCAAAAACCACAGGAATTTGTGTAGTGAACTTTTAAGGTTTCCTCTCTTTTTGTTTTTCCCTAATCTCCTAGTGCGGATAACAGTTATTGCCCTTCAGTATTACACTGTAAGAAAACCAGATGACAGCGTTACCCGGAGTGAGATGTAGAAAATTCATGATTTAGTCCAAAACACTCTCTTGGAGAAAAGACTACTTTTAGATCTCCACTCAAGCACTGAAACATGTGCTTAGGAGCAGGAAAGATAGATAAAGCCAAGAGCAGTATACTTGCTCCTTTACCCATTATCTTTCTCCCAACAAGCCCAGATTTAAGCACAATAGGTGAAGAATAGAGGTTAAACCATGTTCTGAAATAAGAAGAAAAATGTGATCGGCATGGGTAACTGTGGATAGCTTTTGTCACTCCATAATGAAATAAACTGGAACATGAAAAATAACTGAGGCCATTCTCTGTGGCAGGGAGGAGATGAGGGAGTGGAAGACAAACGAGTGCGAGCTTTTTCCTCTGTAGGGAGGAGAGGACTGACTGTGAAGCCCTGCAGTCATCCTGATCATGCAGCCTGATGGGGATGTGGTGTGGGAGCCATGGCGGGACAGAGCCATGCACAGGGAGCATCACTGGTGAGAGAGGTTTTCATGTGGCTGAATGGAGAGTGGGTCTGGGGAAGACAAGGCTCTGGGGAGACCTTGTTGCAGACTTTCAGTATTTAAAGGTAGCTTTCGAACAGGATGGAGACAACTTTTTACACAGTCTGATAGTGATAGGACAAGGGGGAAATGGTATTAAATTAGAAGAGGAGAGATGTAAGTTAGATGTTAGGAGGGAATTCTTTACTCAGAGGGCGGTGAGGCCCTGGCAGGGGCTGCCCAGAGGAGCTGTGGGTGCCCCATCCCCGGAGGTGCTCACGGCCAGGCTGGGTGGGCCCTGGGCAGCCTGATCCAGTGGGTGGCAGCCAGCCCACGGCAGGGGGGTTGGGGCTGGGTGGGCTTTAAGGTCTCTTCCAGCCCAAGCCACACTATGGTTCTATGACATGCAGACCTGTGGGCAATCTGGGCTGCAGCTCAGGGAATGAACAATTGTTTTTTTTCCTCATGGCCTGTCTTCCCCTCGCCATATTTGTAGTCTGCTGCTCTGGTGACAGCAGTGGACGTGCAAAGTTGCTATACAAGAGCTGTGCCACTGCTGGAGGAGCTTGTGAGGAGAACTGTGTTGACCTGGAGGCTTGGGTTAGCCCAGTGTCTGTATTAAAGCACACATGTATTACAATAGCTCTCGGGAGGCAGCAGAGGTTGTGGCCTGCTGTGCAAGGATCTCACCTCACCAGGAGGTGAGGCGGATGTGAAGCTTCCATTCCTTCTTTACAGGTGGGGAGATGAAGTGTAGAAATGTTACATCGCTTGGTGGAGATCACAGAGAAAGCCAAGGGCAGAATAACAAGTGAATCAAGGTTTCAGGAAGACTGTTCTTCGCCTTTAATTAGTCTGTCAAAAACATGCCGTAGTTTCTTACATGGTGTATCAGTAATTACAAAAGCATACATAGCAGCCTGTCTTTGGAGAGATGCCCAGACAGGAAAACAAAACTGTTTGTTGAGCAAGTAATGGGATTTGTATGAAGGCATAATAAATGAAATTTATTTTAAGGTAGCTTAGCAGATAGAAATTGGTGGGGGAAGGCAGGGCATACTCTGTACAGTGAGAAAATGCAATGGTTATCATTTTATTTAATTACGGTATGAACATCCCTGCTAATTTATTAAAAAGTCTTGTAGTGGTTTTCTGTGTCTGGAAGCAAAATTAATGTTGCTGGCAACAGACACCACATCCAGCAGTGGAGAAGAATGTAGCACCTCTTATTGCTGTGTTCAGGCAGCAGTGGAGCTTGCTGCAGAACGATGTGGAGTGTGGTAGACAGCGTCTGTCCGCTGGGAAATGCTTGTCTCACCTTTTTGAGAAAAAAAGCAAATAACCCTTATAGTTACTGAGCCTTCTGGTAAAGAGAGTGATAAAAACTTGGATTGAAAACTGCTCCTCGATGTCTGAGGCACTCAAGTAGAGTGGATTTCTATTAACCCTCTAGAGGGGATTGCCTGACCGGAGCTCTCTGAATTGGCAGCGTTATTTAGCACTTCATATTTTATAAAGATGATCCTGTAAAAGGTGAGGGAGGCTGGCTGACGGTGTTTTGGTATGTCTGTATGGCAAACTAATAATTTTGATCTGTTGCTTGGTTGTCTGAATATTTTAAAAAAATATATTGATGTTGGCACAAGGGTATTTGCTGATGTCTATGGCATGAACCAAGAAAAAACTGGTGGTCTGTGCCTGGAGGATGAAATAGTGTTGTCTATAATGGTATTGTCTATAATGCCTTATGTGAACAATGCCAAATGTGTCCAAGTCATGTTGCTTGAGTGTGGTTTGGTTCCAGGGAAGGAATTCATCACTGTGCTTATAGAGGTTTGTCCTGGCCAGTGGCATGCAAAAGCAAGAACCAAGGAGAATCTGTCCCTAATAAAGATTTCAGCATTTGTGTTAAAGGGCTAATGTTGGCTGCAGTTGTGATTGGTGGGCCTGTCCTGATGATCTGAAGGACATCCTGCAGTGTGGAAGGACTGGGGCTGGTCCCCTGAATACCCCTGTAAGTCTCACCCCCAGGAATGTCCAGCAGTAAAGTCATTCAGCTCGGGACCCGAGAGCTTCCTGTCCTTGTGCTATGGGGTAGCTCTGCTCCGGGAAATCTGAAAACCAGTCTCGCCTGGCCTCTATGCAGAGCTGAACCCTCTCATAGCTGCAAACAGAAGTTGCCTTTGTCACATTGAGAGTTCTCAATAGAACTTCTCTGAGAGTTCTCTGAAAGCTGTTTTCTTACTCTCTGTCATTTCCATATGTGAAAGCAGGCTTTTCTGCAGGAACACCCGAAGTTGCTAGGAAAGTTGGCTCATCTGTTGCCTTACTGAAGAATAATCTTTGCTTCATGATCTTTGTCCTGGGCTGTATCAAAAGAGGGGTGGCCAGCAGGGCGAAGGAGAGGATTGACCCCTCTGCTCTGCCCTAGTGAGGCCCCACGTGCAGTGCTGCATTCCAGCGCTGGGGCCCCCAGCACAAGAAAGACGTGCTTGAGCACGTCTGGGTTCCAGCAGCCCAGAGGAGGCCATGAGGATGCTCAGAGGCTGGAGCACCTCTGCTTTGGAGCAAGGCTGAGGGAGATGGGCTTGTTCAGCCTGGAGAAGGCTCTGGGGAGACTTCACTGCAGACTTCCAGTACCTAAAGAGGGCTTATAAACAGGAGAGAGAGTGACTTTTTACATGGTCTGACAGTGATAGGACAAGGGGGAAATGGTATTAAATTAAAAGAGGGGAGATTTAGGTTAGTTGTGAGGAGGAAATTCTTTACTCAGAGGGCGGTGAGGCCCTGGCAGGGGCTGCCCAGAGCAGCTGTGGGTGCCCCATCCCTGGAGGTGCTCAAGGCCAGGCTGGGTGGGCCCTGGGCAGCCTGATCCAGTGGGTGGCAGCCAGCCCGCGGCAGGGGGTGGGGCTGGGTGGGCTTTAAGGTCCCTTCTGACCAAAGCCACTCTGTGATTTTAAGAATAACTTGGGAGTAACTGAAAACTAGGGACAAACTTTGAGATGTCCTGTGCCTTTCTAGAGATTCTTGGTATTTTGCAAAGCCAGACACTTAAAGATTGATCAGTTAAAATACAACTGGTGATAAGAAGCAGTACTTGATTTAAGTCCCCATTAATGCCAATAGTAATCTTGTTGAATTCAGGGGTGGAATTAAGATCCGTCCTTACACTCCCAATGCAAGAGTGTGCGTGTAGGTGAAGTAAGCAGACTGGACACCCCTACATGGGTTATCTGCTTCCGACAGCAAAAGTGCTGGCACGTCAGCTGGAGAGTTCCTCCCTGGCTCAGGGGAGTGACTGATGTGAGCTAAAAGGCTGGAAGCAAAATTTTACATTCTCTAAGAAAGCCCCTCAAAGTATTCAAAACTGTCTCCAGTTTGTACTGCCCAGCTTAGTGGACTGTTCTGCAGAAAATAATATTAGGAAACTGTTTGGATCTGTTGCTTTAATGCCTTGTTTCCTTATCCTTGTTATGGATACAGATGTTGCAGTACAATAGGCTTCAGAGAACCTTTCATGTCAATCTCCATGAAAAATCACAAATTGGATTAAAATATCCAGTAGATTCAAATGCTTACACTGTTGAAATAACCTTTTTTTTTTTTTTTTTTTTTAAATCTAATGTTGTGTGCGGTAGCTAGTAATATCTCTCCAAGTGTGCAAAAATGAACAACCTTGCAATGCATTTCAACCAAAATATTCTGTTTATTTTCCTTCCTACTTTTACATCTGATTAGAACTCTGCAGGGGACAGGGAAAACTCATGATCTCATCCACTGTAGGAAACCTCAGGAAGAGATGTAGCCCTGGTCTGGATGAAAGGGAAAGGATGATTGGTGTGCAAATGAGCGCACGTTTGCGTCTGTGCCCTGTAACCGTATCTCCTATGTCTGGCTTGTGTCGCTGCTGGCTGAACACCTCCATACAAAGCAGCTGGGAAGTTCAGACCTCTGTGCTAAACTTCATGCGAATTTATTAAGTCATTCTCAGGGAATTGCCTAAGGTACGCTGGGACTCCCAGAGCCAAAGTCACCGTTTTAATGATCTCTGCAAGGCCACCCACTGCATGTGCAGCAGCAGCTAGGCGCAGGGTGTTTTGTTCATCTTGGAGACTAAAAAAGGAGAAGGCAAACTCTCCTGGATGAAACCCCAAATCTCCTTTCATCCTGAGCAGCTCACTATAGCAAGGAAGATTTCCTTTTTTTCTTACATCTGTGATAAAATGTGCTGTTAAAACCGATTTCCCCAGAACCAGCACAGCTTGATGGTGTCTTATCCACTGAAGCAGGTCTGACGTTTAGACCCCTGCATGGTTCTTTATTATAATGTTATCACCCAGGCTGCTTCTAAATTCAGAAATGAATTGATTTTTTTGACGAAATGTAACTTTTTGCAAGGGGTTTTCATTCTTCAGTTGTGCTGCTGAAGGTTTTGTTAAAAACAAATAGCCAATTAAAAATCCTCAGCCCAGACAGTGAACAACAAAAATGTGTGTTTTCAGGCCCTTGTGCTTTCAGCCCTAGAGGGGAAAATACATGCAGCAAGCAAAGCCTAGCGCTGTGATCCGTGTGGCAACCTCACATCTGGGTGATGGTGGTGGGCTAGTGATGGCAGTGTTGGTCTCAGAGCAGGTCGGTTCATTCTGCCCAGCTGCAGGGAACATGTAGGTATGCCCGTAACTGAGATCCGTCAGAATAACTGTGATGTGTGTATGTGGGGAAGAAAAAGCTATATACTGACAAAACAGATTTTGACACAGTATGCCAGGTAACTCCTAAATCAGCACTGTGTGTCTAAATTGCTCTTGCAAAGCCTTTAAAGTTCCCCTCCTGACATGTGAGAGTGTATCTTGAAAAGAAAGGAGGAAGACTACAGAGTTGGTGTTTGTTTAAGCAGCTGGATGCTCTGGACACTATTAGCATTAGTACCTTCAAGTCCTAGTGTCCTTGTCCAGTTTCAGTCATTCAGTGCCTTATAAAGGGAAACACTGGTAGAAATGTGTTAACAGTGAGAACCACGCATAATGGCAGGCATTGTGTTCCCGTTACGCATTCAGCAGCACGCTGTAAGAATTGTCAGAGGAACGTGTCAGCAGAATGTAAGCATTTGCTTGTCATCTGTCTTTTGGGATTTCAGCCTGGCGAGTGCTCTTGATGGCGTATCTTCTTACTTCCCAGTATCAATACAAAAAGTATTTAAATATTTCCGTATAATTTGTTCCCAGGGGGATGTAGAGGATGTCAGAGAGGGAAAAGAGACTGAGATTCCTGTTTTGCTCTGAGTGATGGGGGGTTTCTTCCCCTTGCCAAATTGAGAAAAAGAGGCACTTTTAGGGAACATCTGATACAAAAGAAGTAGAGGTGTCATTATAGCATTTTCCTGAAGAAATGTCACAGGTGATAGGTGCGATGCTGGTGCATCATGGAACACCATGTGAAGATGTGGCTCTGCCAGCCCCTGCTGAGGTGGGTTTGGCGTGGATGAGCGGTGGGTGCAGCTCCTGCCACGGAGGAAGCATTGTGTGCCTCCCTGTCAGGCAGCCCATCTCCATCCCTGCTGCTAAAGGCCTCTTTCAGGGCTCGCAGCGCTCGCCAGCCTCCTCGAGCCAACCTGGTGATGAGCACAGAGCTGCTGAGAAAGTGTCTGATGAATGTCTTAAGGGACATGTTGATGTAGGAGGGCTGCCCCCAGCACTCTTAAAGAAGTAACAGTTTTTTGAAGCTCAGGACCTCTCATGGAGAGGAGGAACACCAGTGGTTTGGATCAGAAGCTCTCCTGACCCAGTATTGTTTGCTCAGGTCTGGAAACAGCTGCATCGTTTTCTTGGCAGCCTCAAGCTTTCATTCAATTTTGATTCTTGTATATTTAAAAAAGGCTATGGGGAGAGGAACGATGATTCTGGCAGAGTTTTCATGCTCATTATTAACAGTGGATGTTAGTATGTGCTTTGTGTGTCTTGTAAGATGGGAAAACTTAGTAGCTGCGCTTCTTGAGGTGCTTGGCTTTCCCTGTGCTTTCAGGCAGCTGTTGAGGTTGTTCCCATTGAAGCAATTTTTACCTCAAAGAGATTGTGCCATGGCAAACGATCAAGCTGTCACTGATATTTTAGGGAACAGGTAAATGCTTTCGTTCAGCTGCCATAATGATCCTTAACCGATTGGTCTTTGTGTCATTCCCTGCATCAAAGGAAAGCCTTTACCAGAAGTAACTTAACAGCTGCTCTGCTCACATACTTTTATTTTAAATGCACACACTTTCATAACTCTTTATACCGTTTTTCGCCTTGCAAAATGTCTTTTAGTTCTTTTTTGGTTTCCACAGTCCCAGATTCTTGATCCTCTGTTGGGTACCGTAGTGTTTTCCTTGACTGTTAATGAATTCCTGCCTCATGGCGAGTCATCTTTTATGGGAAGGCTGTCAGCCCCCGTGTCAGGCAGGCTTTGAAAGTAAGAACAATACAGAGGGCTTAAAGTGAGGTCTCAGCTTTGTCTTCTCATTCATGTCTCTGGTTCTCTCCTGCTTTAATAGTCACAAGTGGTGGCATGTTTTTGTGGAGACCAATATTCGAAGATCTTTTACAAATCTCTGCAGCTGGATGTTTATATTGGCACTAAGGTGTTCTTCAATGCGTATTTTACAGACCAATGAGGTGATTTTGGGAATCCACTAGCAGGATTTGAATGTCCCATTATAATGCCTACATTTGTAAATTAAGGCTTTGAATAGGTTGGGTTTAAAAGCAGAGAGAATTAGATGATCTTTAGACCCATGCTGCAAGTTTAGGCCCTAATACAAAGTCAGTGGAAAATCAATTTGTCTTTCCATTTGCCTTAATGGACTTTTGGATCAAACCCATATTCTTAAAAGCATTTGAGTGCATGAATAGTGTCAGATTTTTAATTTGTGAGCCTGAATGATTGTTAGAGGAACCCCAGGTATGTCGACATCTGCAGACGGGGACTTCTGTGTCTGATTGACTGAACTGGAACCATGGGTGCCCCTTTCTGAAAAAAGGAAAGAAGTCCCTAAAAATCAGATGCTTTTATTTTATAATTCTTTTATTAAAGAAACAATAATTTCTAAATAATAATGTAAGAAGAGAGTCCACCCCCCTTCTTCCTCTGCTGGAAGTTTGGGAAGAAAAGGCTGGCTCTGTGCAGTGGTTCAGTGCTGTGCGGGTTTAGCTGTGAGCTCGTGTTCCGAGCCTGCCACAGCAGCGACACAGAAACTGCCTTTACTGGAGTGCCACAGAGGCTGAAAGGCTACGAGCAGGGCCCTGTGAAAGATAACAGTAGGTTTCCCTGTGCTGAAATAAAAACCAACAGAAGCACTACTAATCTACATCGTTGTGCTGTAGATCTTTCAAATGCAAATGGTTTATTACTTTGCCCGTACAATAAATTCACTGCAAAAACAGCTCCTCATATGCCGTATGTTTTTAACCTTGGCCTTGACTGCTGAAAATGTTCTTTATTTAAGGCTTCAGCTTTCCTACTGCTTGGCAAGCTTATGGTTCAGCACATAAGGGGAATTTGATGGAAAGGCTGCGCCACATTTAGGATCAGATTCGCAGTGGCCAAGTCATGATAGATGCAGCACAGCTCAGTGAAGGAACCTCTCAGGTTTGTGGAAGCTCAGGTTCATTCTGCTGAAAAGCAGTTGCCTTTTTAGTTGGTGCAAATTGGCAAAGCCCTCTCTAGCAGATGCATCTTGCCCTCCATGTGTGTGAAACCATCTCCAAGAGTGGCAGTGCCTCCCAGACGTGTGGAGCAGCCCCTAGGAGCTGGATCTGCCATAAGGTGCGGGAGGGCAGCCTTGCACGCTGCATGTTGCGGCTCCTATATGTGGATCAAGGGAAACAAGGTACCACTGCGCTGCAAAAATGTTACAGAAGTTTGAGTGCCCTCCTTGGTTCGTGGATGCATACATGATTTAAGCAACTACCTAAAAAGGGCTTTGTAAAGGTCCTTCTGAGTCTTGCACTTACCAGTCTGACTGCTACTGTATGCTTGATGGTGCTCTTCTTCATTTTTTTTCCTTAATGTGTACAAGTTTTAGGTCAGAAGTCAGAATTAATGAAACAAAGAGAAGATATGTGCATTAAGAAAGTCAAAGCCATTCGAAGCTGCTTGGATAACTTTTAGATCTCCTCTTTTGCATTTGCTAGTTTGGCTCCAGGCTGGACAGGGAGGTAGGAAATTTGCATGGAGATGGAATTACATCTACTCTTTCCTCTTTGAATTTACATGTGCTTCTCAATTTTTTACTGAGGCCCAAGGGCTAATTTTATCAAAGTCCACCTAAGCAGCAGATAGCACTTGAGGTCCAGCCTTCCAGGACCCAGGCAGATGCTGCGTGTGGCTTCACTGCTGCACTGGGAGAGGAACAAAATTAAAATCCACACTCGCCTGCAAGATTGCAAGAAGTGTTATTTGTCCTTTGACAAGGTCCTGGCATGTCTGGCTTCTGAGGGAGGTCTGCCTGATGTGTAGCCCTTGAAGAGCCTAAAGGGCACCCAAGGAAGGCTTGGGAGTCTTTGCTCAATTCTGCCCCACTTACATATTGCCTTGGCTCCAATCCTGAGGTCCTTACATGCATTGCCAAATTTGAGCTCAAAGCAAATAATGAACCTGTCTCACAGGCATGTGCCTCATCTTCAGTCATTCTTGTGTACAAAAGCTTTGATATTATTTGGATAGAAAGCTCCAGCTGTAAAGAGCAATCCCTGCTATTATCAACAGTGTTTGCAAATCCTGTCAACCTTTTATTTTGGGGAGGGTTTAAAAGTACCTCGTGGTCCTTGTTTGAAATCCAAATAAATGAAGTCTTCCAGCACTTCTGAATAGACATTGCGCATAAATGCTTTTAAACATCTAACCCTGACTGGCTGCTTGAGTCCACACAAAAGGTTAGTGGTAGAACAAGGAATTTCACCTGGTTTTTCCCATCTCAGATGGTACCCTGAGAGCTGTGTTATTCTGGCCCAAACTGTTGGGCCACTGGGGAGGAAAAAGCAAGCCATAAGTAAGCTGCTATTTTAAAAATAACTTGTAACCTTTCACAACTGCTCTGTTACTTCTTTTAACTTCAAGTTAGTAAGAACCTAACTGTCAGTTAAAATAAAGGCTTAGGGAGTGGTGCACCAGACAGCTAGATAGACAGTCTACTTGGAAATTCAGTAGAGATTGAGTACTTAAACTCTTGTTTCTTTTGAAAATCTGAGCCATGGTCCCTGCACTGCAGGGGGGTTTTCTGCAGTCTGGTAAAAAATTGTTTCCTTTCAGAGCTAAGTAAATCCTAATGGTTTAAATCCATCTTTTACATGTGTTTGGGGGCAGGGGGGGATGTTTGTTTATTTACTATAAGATACACTAGCTAGCTGTCTGGGTTCCCCTGGCACAGAGAAATAAAATAAGAGACTCTATTCAAAACTAGGATTAGCAGCAGACCAAGGCTGCAGGGAGCAGTCTGCAAATTTCAGAAAGTACCGATGTGAAGGTTGCCTAGATTACCCTTCCCTACCTTTTTTTTTTTTTTTTTTTTTTTTTTTTTTTTTTTTTTTTTTACTTTTTATTTTTTTTTTTTTTTTTTTTTTTTTTTATTGCATACACTTTCAATATAATTTTGAACTGCACAGCCGCATTTGTTTTTGTTGCTTTGTTTGTTTGTTTTTTACCTGCAAGGTATTGACTTTACTTCAGAGCAGAGATTGAGAGTTTCGCTGACATGGGGCACCAAGACTCAACAATGAGGACAAATCTGGGTGTTAAAGAGCAGCCTCATGTTTCATTTTGTCTTGTCCCTGAGCCAAAGTATATCTAGGTCATTCAGGAAAAAATCTTGAATGATCACAAGCAGCATCAGCTTTAAGTTCACTTGAATTCTTGCAGTAAGCTTTGTTTCTAGCTGTTGACAATGAAGTCACCTATTTGAAAAGCGCTTCTGGAATGGGTTTTAGCTTACTTTGAGGTATCGTGTCTCTGCAGCGAAAGTGGGAACAGATCCTACAGGAATCCTACAGTGCTCTGCTGGTCTGCTGGTCACAGCACTGCTGATAGACTGTTAGGATCCAGTAGTGTTGGCTGCGTGTTGCAACTGAAGATCCCATGGGACTAACATAGCTTTAAGCCATCTTTGCATCCTGCTGCTCTTGTAGTCAACGACTGTCCGAGCGTATGTCAGCCTTCCCAGGCTGCATTGCTGGAAGCAGCTGTAGGTGAGTGGGAGAAAATGAGGCAATAGTTTGTGTGCACAGGTTAATGCTGACTTGTCTCATCTGCTTGCCTCTCGGTCCCTCGCTTCCCCTTGCATTTCAGTGTGGGGTGTCTGGGGGCATGGAGGTCTCAGGTGGCAGAGGGACGTGTGGCTGAGCTATGGCTGAAGCAAGTTCCCAGGCTCAACCAACCCAGTCTACCCAAACCCTGTCCTCCTGCCACATGCTTTTGCATGCAGCTACAATGTGCCCATATGGTCTTGAGGTCATTGGATTCATTGCAGGGGATTTCTGTCATTTGAGTTGAATGGGCTGTAAATACACTCTGCAGGATGCTTTCCTTCTTTGCCAATAACATATTTTCTTCCTGAAATTCAGTGCAACTTTTTTTTCCACATTTGTTTCTTACCTCAGTCACTTTCTCCAGCTAAGTCGGGACAGCCTCTTTGTGTGGAGAGAGCAGTAAGCGTTGAACTGAAACGAGGAACTTCTCCCTGCAAAGACAAATGCCTGGGAAGCCATGAGCAGTGCTTTGTACACCCCACAGTCTCTGGGGTCAGCTCTCCTCCCTCAGAGCTCCTCCCTCAGCTCTCCCCCAGAGAGGGAGCCTTTGCATGTTGCATTTCCCACAAAAGCCTCTTTGCTCCTGCTTTAATTTTCATGATTTATTTACGTGAATTGCCTTTTTAGAAAAATCTGCAGGATGTGCCCTGAGCACACCTATGTATTTTTAAAGAGCTTTTAGCTGATTCCCCAGGTGTGAACAATGAGATTGATTAGTGAAATAAAGACCTGTTAAAACAGAGAAGTAAGAGATCATTCATTACTCTATGCCACCACATACTGCTTGGTTTCCAGCTATTACTAATACATGAGATACAGGGCTGTTGAAAGTGGACACACAATCCTTACTTTTATACTAACATAGACTCCAACCCATGCAATTTAACAGTGTCCTAAAAGTCCTGCTTATATTTTACAGGCTCCCACTTTGAAGCATGATACTGTTAGCACTTGAAATACAATGGGCATTAAATTTCAGCACTTGTTAAATTGCGAATAATTGTCTCCATACTGCTCAGCTTTATGTCAGGCAAGAGCAAAGATTTCCACATTAATCAGTGCTTAATCAGAGCTCCGTTGTGCTGTGCCTGAGGAGTGATGGAACACGCTCAAGTTCCCCATTATATTTCAGCAGCTATTTGGGATTTGCAGATATTTATTCTCAGCTAAGGAAGTTGGAGGACTTCAGGGTGACCTGTTGGAAACGTGTGGGAACGTCTCTCAATAAGCAATTTGTGACTGCTTTGGCTGAAGGTAAAATTTAGTATCCAGGCAGGCCAGTGGTGGAATAAAAGCATGCTTTCTTCCCTCCTCCAGCATGGGGAGTCGGATTTGGAAGGTGAGGGTGGAACAACGCTGACACTGTTCCTGACACTGGGCTGCCTCCCCTCCGGTAGTTTTCCACAGGGGCAGAGTAAGCTGAGCAATCTGTGGAGGCGAAGCAGGCCTTTAAAGGAAAATTCTGTGCATGGAAGAAAAGAAAAATAAGGCAAAGTAGCAGCTCCCAAGCTGGTATCTTTGCTGTGTGCCTTCAGTCAGTCTCCAAGCAACCAGCAACGTAACAAGGACACAATGAGTCAGGCTCAAACTGTGCCGTTTTGCACCTTCGTGTGAAGGTCTGTATATATTCAGCCTCTTCGGGCCCATTCTTAGCTCCCTTTATCCGTATTTTTTTAAAGGCAAAGAGCTGGCGGGTGCATGGCTGCCTGGCACGGTTGGTGCAGGCTCTTTGGCCAGGTCTCCAGCTGGAGCGCTGGGCCGCGGGCAGCCATCCCTGCTTCTGCCAGGCCTCCCGCAGTCACCCCCAGAGCCTGAAGCTCCTTTGGGTTTGCTGGCCCTATTTTCATAGTGGTGTTGGCAGCACCTGGCACAGGCCAGTGCTCTGCTGAATGCCGGCCCTTGACGGCCATGCTGCGCGCTGCGGGCCTGTAGGAAAGCGTGCCCTGGTAGCTCCGTCTTCGGTGCGTCGTTGGAACCGGCTCAGCACAGGTATAATAAAAGAAGGCTTCATGGTGGAGAGGAAACTACTGAAAGAGAATACTGTTGCAAAGTAAGAGCCAAGGAAATTTCCACTGGTTGCACAAGCCCAGCTGGGTATGACCTTCATCTGGGTTGTCCAGTGTCCAATATTATTCTTTCAGAAGACAAGCAGTTTTCATGGCTTTTTTTTTTTCCTTCACAGTCTGGATGCTTTGGAGGTAATTGATATAAGGAATTAGAAGTAGAGTTTTCATTGCTTAGGGTCTGGAAAATGATAGTGGTAACTTTTGGAGTTTCATCTGCTGTCTTTATGTGCCTGAGGCCCTTACGTTCGTGGGAGAGGAGGAGAGATGAAAACCGGGGCAGGAAGCAGAGATGCATTGACCGAAGTTATGTGCTTCACCTTGACTGATTTGCCACCTCCACGTGGGCAGTACTACAGGACAAATGGCTGCTGTGCGTGGAGGGGGATGGCACGTTTACCTCAGGCCTCCCATCTTGAGGCCGTTCCTGCTCTGCACCTTACCAAGCGCTGTGGTGGCAGCACTGGGGCCCCAGCCCCAGGACCACACAGAGGCAGCCAGACCTGGGCTCTCCGTTGTCCCCCAGGCTCTGACTTGCTTCTTGGCTACCATCAGCTCTTGTAGCACAAGGCCTGTCAACCAGCTCCAGCCAAAAAGAGCAGGAAGAAAGAAGAAAATTAAACAAAATTGGTTGCTTCTACTCATCAGCCCCATTGTGTTGGTAGTAGTTGCAGCGGACTGGTAAGAAAAGCTGAAGTCAGCAACTGGCCAACTGTAGGCCTGTTAAATTTTAATAAAGATGGCTGTCCAAGCCCTCAAGGTCAGTTCAATTTTTTTTTTTTTTTTTACAGCATGTCTGTAAAAGCTCCTCTTCACAATATGTATTGGCTTGGAACTAATGAGTCCAGCCAAGACACCATGAGGCAAGTCCTCCTTTGCCAGCTGTACAGGGAGTGCCCATGGTACAGTACGGCCCCAGTGGCTTCGTGGTGGAAAAACCCTGCAGGCGCCGCTCCCCTTGCAAGGGGAGGCAGGAATACCTTGACAAAACCTCAGGATTCTGGCATGGATAGAACCCAAGGTTCTATCCATGGCACTGCTGTGTTAGCTTTTAATTGAAATTAATCATCAGGCTTTTGCAGTAAGCACAGTGGTATGTGTCCTCTCCTTGCTTATGCTGGACTGAAGGGCCACGATGCCTCTAGTGTATCATCCCTCGGAAGATAAATGTCCCCTTTTCAGCAGACATTACAGCAGTCAAGTCCCTAGTCTTGATTTAGGTAATCCCTAGATCTGTTCATCTGTATGCCGTAAGTTTTCACCCAGCTGGCCAAAATTAGGCATTTTGTTTTCTTGGGTTGATTAGAGGGGCTTTTTTCCATAACTGCATTTAAAAAAAAAAAAAAAAAAAAAGTCTTTTCTGGAAAATAAAATAAAAATACTTTCGTGGAAAACAACACAAAAACAAGTTTATTTATCAAAATAGAACACTTCATTTACTTTAAAATGCCTTGTGAAGTTGGCTCAAAATACATTTGTTAGCCCTACCGTCTTGATCCGGACCAAAAGGTTACACTGTACAGATGAAGGCTTACATTTATTTTGTGAGTTCTGTTACGTGTTGTTTTAGTTTGCTGGAAAAAGAATCACTGTAATTTATTTTATGTTTTCATTACTTCTTCCCCCTTCCCCAATCTTTACATTTGCCTTTAGTCCACACTTTCTATAAAAATAATCCTGATTCTCTTCTACTCTGGATAAACCAGTAGCTATTATTAACTAGAAGAAAAAGGCCCTTTCATATTGTTGATACTTGATGTTTGTTTAATTTCAGTAGGGCTTTCTAAAGGTGTAATGCAAGTAGAGTTTATTACTATTTGAGTCTTTAATTGCTGTAGTAATATTTTTTTACAGCTCCTTATTTTTATGTTTAAGGGTCCCCAGACACTTTGATTTATTGGCATTGGTGAATGATTGATAAATGATTGGGGTTAAACAGAAAAACTGAAGGCATTGTATGAAATATAAATGGTGCCAGAATGACCATACAGGACCCACCAATATGTTTAATGTGGTGCATACAACACAGCTGCAACAAGCTACAGCCAAAGCTACCACAAATATCAACTGTTCCCTGGGAAGGGAGAAAAAATGTAATAACAATAAGAGTGTTTTCTTTCCTGCTAATCAGAAGTGTGGTTTGTTCAGTTGCAGACCAGTTTTTCATTTCAATGTATCATGGTGTTTATTTCTGGAATATCATAACCACAAAAGAAAGGAGGATAACAGACAGGCTTTTCACAGCCACCTGAGCAGTTAGGCACCTCATTTCTTTAACACTTCGATAGGAATTGGTTATTTTTGTGTCTTTAGCTCCTTGGAAATTGGAAGTGAAGGGCTTTGTTACAGGCTTGGTGAGTACACAGAACTTCCACTGCCACTCGTCACTATTCTGCTTACATACAAATTTGAGGCTCAGGCGCCTGACAGTGTGTTTTTATATTACCTATAGTTTTGACCTATATCAGGAATGGCTTACACTTGGCAGTGTAAGAGCTAGTGGATGTTTGTTCCTGGGTGAATGCAGAAGACACGCGGATCTTTTAAAGCTTGTCTGTGATTCGTAAGCAGTAACTCCCAGGGTGGGCTGTGGGTGCACCTCTAGCAAACGTTGCTGTGTAGTTTGGTGCAAAGCGGACCCCTGCTCCCACACTGTCCTTGTCAGTGGTGACTCTGGCATCCCCCTCATCCCAGGCTTAGCAGCAGTGAAGCGATGGGATCAGCTGGCTTGCCTGATGTCAGTACTTCTGTCCGGTTGATGAGCTGATCCGACTCGCTGCACAGGCAGTGCCAGGCAGGAAAGGGAAAATGGGACTACCTGCTTCAGCGGGAGCCTCAGTTACACCGAATGAAGCGTGACGCAGACCTGCACCCTGACTTGCTTCCAGCTGGAGGCTGGAGCAAGCCCAGCTATGGCATATGTTCGCAATCAAAATGTTATTAAAAATTCACGTTGACAAGTAGCTCGGCTTGGAGTCTGTGAAACTGTGCTGTGGCCGGTGCAGTTGCCCAGGCTCGTTGGTCCTGGTAATCTTTCCTAATCCTGTGAATCTGCAGGAGCTGGGAGAAGGATACTTGCATTGGCTGGGTTTTCATTTTCTTAATCTTTAGGCAATGATTTACGTTCCACCAGCCATGGCACAGATGTGTGCTGAGGGGCTTAGCTCTGAATGTCATCTTCCTTAGTCCTCATTTTAATGACACTCGATGTTGGGGGGAAGGAATAATTAATTATATCTCTACATTAATCACACGCCCAGCACAATCGTCTGGTTTGGATTCTGATTTTTGTTTATGAATACAGAGGTCAGTAAAAGGGTCACATGTTGAAGAATATCTAGCAGGTCTAAAGCAGATTTGTTTGAAATTGTAGCTGTAAGCTCATGATATTCTCTCTTTCTCCTTATCAATAAAAAAACAATTCTCCCCATCTTGTGCTAGAGGTAGGTTCTGCCCTTGAGTGGGCAAACTGGGCAGAGCTCAAGGATGGGGGGAAGAGAGTAGGAAAGCACGTGGAGGTGGCAGCACGGCATCAGGAGTGGTATGGAGCAGCGACAGCCCTGTGCAGGCACAGGAGATGCAGAGCAAGGTACTTGGCAGTGTGTGATGGGTTAGGTCAAAAAGTGGTTTATTACAGGCCCGTGCGGCTCTCTGGCAATAAAAATAATTTGATACCAAAAAAGCAACAAATTAGAGGTTGTGGTAATTTGCTGTTGGCAGCCACACTTGCCTTTCGGTACGGCAGGATTGACAGATACTGCGGGCTTTCCGTGAGGGCCGGTGCCACTTGAAAGCACAGTGGGCTTCAGCCTGGGCTGTGGGGAGCTGGGCATTTCTCATGGAACATGTCTGTCTGTCCTGCACTTCTCTTGCAGGCTGTGTCACTGGTGGCTGCTTCCTGAGGGACGGGGCTCCTTGTAGCAGCCACCTGTAACAAATAGGGATTCCCTCCTGGTTTCCTGCATGGCAGCTTTCACCTGGGGCAGAGATGTAACTAGAGTTTGTGCTGTCTTGCTTACCCACATCGCCAGCCACCCTTCTGCCACTAAGGTGCAGGCAGCCCTCGAAGGAGGCAGAGGAGGGAAGTGGAAGAAGATGATGCAGAGCTCCATTTTTACTGCATCGAAGGGAGAAATTTTACCCTGGAGTGACTGCTTAAGAAACCAAGTTCTTAGGAAGTTCTCTGTGGTATGACAGTCTCTGGAAAAATGAAAATCATTAAGCAGTCAATCCTTGCTCAGAATCAAGCTTTAGATAAATTAGCAACTCTTGAAGGCACAATTTTGTTAATCGCCGACAATTACATACTTTATTTTTACGTTAAGCCAGCTGTGCTGAAAGTTCCTGTGCCTCTGGTGCATTTTCCATTGTTTAATGGGCTTGGTATTCAACCTCAACAATCAGGAGCTTGTTTTTATGTTGGAAAAAGTTCAGTGTGTGATCTTTAAAATTAACTGGGTAATTTTAGCTCCTCAGTATTATTTGCAGGGTTTTGTTTGTTTGTTTATGAATCCCTTCTTCCCTCATTTCCGTTATTCAAGTACATTCTTTTTTTTCTTTGAGGTTATTTTTACATGACAAACACTTTCTTGATCCCAGAAAGAGATGCTTCTGGTTTGGATTAATGTGGATCTGAAAAACTTAGCTGCCTACTTTTTGAATATTACATGGTTTGATAAGGTGTGAAAAGATGTTTTTATATTTTTATTTGCAGATCAGATAAATGCAGTGTAAACCAATTTCTGAGTTTATTTACTCCCGTACATTTACTCCGGCATGCAGACTAACCTCACTTTTGGGATGTGGGACAAGGACAAACACAGGACTGTGTGAGTGAAATGGGTGTGTTTGCCACAGCTGAACATGTGGTTCCAGAAGTTCAGGATGTGTAAAAATATGCAGTAAAAATACTGATGTCCTGTGCCAGTCAGACAGTGTCTCTGAAGGGTGGAGCTCCAAAATACAAGTATAGCATTTAGATTTCTTTCCTTTTTATTTTTTTCTTCTTTAGAAAGGGGAATCAGCACGAAAGGAAAACATAGTGATTGTGCTCTTTCCCCTCAATTAGACAGAGAGCAAGCATGCCGCGGCTGTGGGCACCATGGCTGTAAGATGCAGAATGCTGTCGGGGAGGACAGGGTGACATCAATTCAGAGCACTAAGCTGAGCTCTGCTGGGGTAAAACGGGCAGAGAGGTCCCCAGCACCTCTTCATGTCAAATCTCTGACTGTGCTTGTGGTGTCCTTGTCGCAAGTGGAGGTCCTGGTGGGTCAGTCCCACAGCAGCTGAGTGCGGGGCAAGCAGATGGGCGCTTGATGCTGTGTGTCCTGGTGCATCCCAGGCATACTGGGCTGCTGCTTAGACCTCAGCAAATGTCTCTTGAGTCTGGTCAGCACGACTGTGTTTCAGGAGGTGACTGTATTACAGCAGTGAAGCTTTGTTCCTCACCAGAGTAACTTCTTTCTTTTTAATACCCAGTGCAGGAAGTTAGTGCTCCTGTATCTGAGTAGTAAATCTGTGTTTTTCTGAGATCCTCCGTAAAATGAAACCTGCAGTGGATCTGGTCCAAAGCCCTTTTGAGTGAATCACATGGACTCCCGTGGATTTGGTGGAGTTTATGAATCAAGCCCTACAGCTTTCACTGAATTACTAACAGAAAACACTGTTTTACTGTTGTTGGTGAGCCACTTGCTCTTAGATATCTTTTAGTATGGGAGCAGTGCCTTTAGTCAGTGCTCTTCTCTGCCCCTTCAGAGAAGTAGCTTCTGTGGGTTGGAGCAGATTTTCAGTTTTGGAATTTGAGTAGTTAACCATTTAGTGGAGAAACCTTAGTGACTTCTTTGCTCTCCTTGCCACAGTCTAACGTTGCAAATCTCTCCCTTGTGACTCAGAGCCAGAGGAGTGGACGTGTGTTTGTCCGTGTGAGGGGGAGAGGAAGATAACCTCTCTTTCAATTTACCAGTGGGGCAGGTGCCCTACTGCTAGTTCCCCAGGTAAAGCACTCAATCACATTAATATTGCAATCCAAAATATTATTCGTGTTTTATCTGTTAAATCACCCCTTTAATATTCCTACTTCCACCCATAAAAGTTCATGTGACTTCTTTCCCAATACTTATCCTCACGAGTTTAATTGTGGTATATTTTAAAGGCGTGTATTTTACACATGGGCTCAATGTAGTTTTCAAATTCTCTGCTTGTTTTTAATTCATACTGTGATTGTACATCAGGTCTCTGGTCTAACTGGGATGTGGCACTGCTTTGATTCTCCCTTTGCTAAATACCGTTGTCAAATTACAGACCTGAACTGAAGCCTGGTGGGCTTAACGGGGTATTTTTTCTGACTTAACTAGACCATGGAAATGCCACTCCAGTTGCAGAGGTCTGCAGGCAGTCAGTGCTGAGTTTTTTCCTGAGTTTCATGTGAAGTTTAACCGGTATTAACAAAAGCTTTATTCTGACACTAGTTCATATGCAAGGACTCATAGATATTTGTGAGGGGAAAAGCTTTTACCTAAAAAAATGCTTGCTTTAACTTTTCTGCTTTGCATGTTCCCTGGGGTTTTCCTCTAGGCCTTTCTGGCATGCTCTCATCCTGAATTGCTGACACACTCTATAAAATTATGGTCGGAACAGAGAGCCTTTCCTCCAGGTCCCAGTGGAGACCTGCAACCCCTCTCCCCCGTCAGCGGCAATGTTGCCCGACCTCTGTAAGGAAAATCTATTCCCCGTCTACAGAAGAAGAAAAAAATGCTCATCACTTCATGATATTTTTAAAGCCTGTCCTTTGATTAGGTGTAGGCTACTTCTTACCCTGTGCTTGCACAGCTCCTTGCTCAGTGAGACCTTGATGAAGTTGTGGGGTATTATGGGGATCATGGATCTCGATGTCTTTCCCAATCAATGGAAAATCATTGCCTGCATTTTCCACACTTGAAAATCAGAGAGCTTTACAAATAACCAAAGTGTCAAGAGGTCTCCTTGGTGCCACCCCTTTGTTCCTTTTGTATGCTGTTCTTTGCTCTGCAGTCACATCTCTGAGCTACCCATCTGGGCCCATCATGCTGGGTACTTGCACAGATATACAGAACCAAAGAGACTTAGAGGTCTAGAAAAGAGAATGATTTTAATACGATCTTACTTGATATTTCCAACCATTTATTTTCTTGTAGGTTTTTTTTTCCTTTCTGAAATGATAATGAGTCTCTGGTTTTGTTTAGTAAAGGCTTTCCGCCTCTCTTTCGTTACCAAGTGTAACTATCTCTTCAGCTGCTCTCCATGCTGTCCACTTCCCATTCAGACGAACTAAGAAGTTGCTGCTTCAAGTCTGCATGCTGGAAATGTCACTGGAGCCCTCAAGGCACTGGATTGTGCGAGGATTTGTTCAAACGTTTATCGCAGGCTCCCACTCCAGGGGGACCGCAGGTTTAGCTGCTGCTGCTGGGAAACGAGACAGTCTGCCTGAGTCCGCTGGAGGCTGCAGCTCAAAAACGTCCTCTTCTGCCTTTGTTTTTGGGGCTTCAGCAGCTTACAAGTGATTAAGCAGACCCCTGATGAGGGAATTGTCCAAGCTCCACGTCCTTCGCTTTCTGCCAGCAGCGTGGCTGGAGGTACACTGCCTCACAAGCAGCCCTAAAACACAGCTCCTTTGTTAGAAACAAAGCATCACCCAGGGCAGGGAGCATGTTTGGGCTCAGTGGTCATATCAGGTGGCAGCTGTGCTGGGAGGCAGGCTGGTGGGTCTCGCCCATTACACAGCACTGGTGCTTGGCAGCCCGAGAAGGGGGCAGACTGGGGCACTTTGCACCTCCCCTTGCCTGGGCACCTTGATAATTTCTGCACCTGGGCTTCCTCACATGTTCAATATGGATAGGGCTAGCCTCTGCTGCTGGTTTTGGAGAGGCATGGGGAGAACAAATGCCATGTTTGTAAAGCATGGTGAGTAAAGGAAATGTTTAGGTAGGTGTCGCTTTTATGACCCCTGTTGATCTAAACAGCGATTCTCTGTGTTTGCAAAACGCTGTCATCACCTAAGCCTTGAGGTGAACTTTCCAACCTACCGTCGTACTGGATGTGCTGTCAAGTAGCTTTCCCTCACTTACTAGGTCTCAAATTCATCTTCGTTTCTTGTCATACCTAGGGACTGAGCAAAGCGCCCATTGGACTCTTAGTCAGCCAGTAGCAGTAACACTCTGTTTCTTTTTTATGACCTCATGATGAGAGGATCTGAACAAAGCACTACTGTTATTAATTGATAACACTTAATAAAGCCCATGGGGTACTTGGTAATTATTATAGTGATAGAGGCAGGGAGATGGGGATTCAGGAGGGACTGGTGGCTGTGCAATGAAGGCAGTTATTAAATCCCATGTCTTCTGGCTCCCAGTCCTGATCTCCAGCAACAGATGTCCCATTCAACCCCTCACACGGAAAAAGACAAAAAGCAGGCTATTAAACTGATGGACTTTTCAGAAAATGGATTTGGGCATTTCTCTTAGCTAGCAACGATCCTGTCCGTAATGCTTCCCTCAGAGACTGAGGCCCCAGGGTGAGAGCAGCCTGTCCACCTAGGGGCCTGCAGGGCTTCCCGATGCAATTATCTGCTCTTTTAAGACCTCTGTGATAACCAGTTACTGCATTAAACAGGGAAAATCTTAACATGAGAGAAATGATGCTTAAAACTGCTCTTTGGAAAAGTGCAGCAATCTGGTCCTTCTGGCTTCATGGGGATTGGCATGGTAACAAGCATCATTTCTCCCTCTATTACCTTCCCCCCCAACTTAAACTTTATGTCTGCTATAAAATGTTGCTTGAGAGATGCTGTCACATCCCTGACGTGATGATGTATCGCAGCAGTAACACAATAGGGATTGGAAGTGTCTGGAGCCAGCGAGAGATCTTGGGAGCAAATCCAGAGGTGAAACCAATGGAAGATTTATTTTGCTCCTGTGCTCGCCTGCTGTCTGGAAGAAGGCTCTGCTGCAGCACCACTGAATCACTCCTTATAGCCAAGTTTTATATTAATAGCTGGCTTGAGTCAGGCTTGGCACAAGCAAGCGCTTTATTTCCTTCTGTCTGAGACACACATTAACCTTGTTCTTTCATATTAGAGGGTCAGCCCCCATTTATGCAAACAGCCCAAAAGCTCCACTCTGGAGGCTGGGCCATGGTGAGCCCTCGCACCCCTTCCCCATCCCATGCAGCTGCAGCTCCTTTGCTGCCAGCCACAGCACAGCATCACTTGGCCCTTGTGTGCTGCAGGGACATCTCTCCTCTCCCCTGATGCGTGCTTGAAGTCAGAGGTTAAATTGTCCCTGTCCTTCCAGAGTTTCATTTAAGAAAGTCATCCAGGCAGGGATGTCATTTAGGTAGCCTAATGTCTTCTCCCAGCCACTGAGGCTGCAGGAACATACTGGTGCCGTGAAGCTTGCTGTATACCTGAAGCAGTTGGCAGAAAGACATTCCCAGACCTGACCATCTTCAAAATGTGATCTGTGTTTGGAAAGCGCGCATCAATTCAAAACATTTTTTCTTGGACTTCAGGAGAGCACGTATAAACTGGCTCTGATGGAACCACTGGTCTTTTGTAAGTTGAACTCTTGGAGATCCACATAGCTCTAGAGGCTGAATTATATCCAGTACATCTCTCATGCGCAATTCAACTTTGACAAAACCAGTACAGTCATAAAGACTAATTTTTTTTATTGCTATTTATATTCTTATTTTTGTCTGGCTTGCCCGCATGAAGGAGTTGCTCTTTCAAAATGGATGAATGTTCCATTGATTCCTAAGATACCAAACACAATCTGCCATCATTGATAAAGTCAATGAAGCATGACAGGTTGTGCCCAGCGCGCAGGGAAGTCTGTGACGGGTTTGCTCATCCAGACCTCGATCATACAGTTTTATGAGCACAAACAGAAGCCTTTGCAGACTGAGGAGGTGCAGACAGTGCAGGCTGTGTTGAGCTCTCAGGCCCTTAACAGGCTGCAAAATGTTTTGCAGCAGTACATGGGAGTATGACCACTCTGCTCCCACGAGCAGCGTCTGGCAGGTCATTTGGATTGAAACCAAGGACACATTGAAATTACTCCTTCCTGCTCCCGAAGGATGGCAGGCAGTCTTGCTTTTGTTTGTTTGTTTGTTTTTTTCATGGATTTAAAAGAGGAAGGTATTTCAGTGCTCATGAAAAGCAAGTACCCAGCAGGACCCAGAACAGCCTGAAATGATGCTGGCAAGCGCAGGGCGTTTTCCTCACCCTGCCAAAGCACCCCAGGCTTTGCTGACAATAGTCCTATTCCTGTGCTGTGCCCCTCCAGAGCAATGAGTGAAAATTGCACCTCTGTGCTGATTCGTTGTTGTTGTTTCTTAAATATATAGCGTGTATGTGTTTAGTCTTTATTAGGCACCATTAGAAAGTAAATGAAACACGGAACAACAAATGAAGCTTTTATTTCAAGCAGAGCTGGGTTAAACAAATGATCAGTCCTTCAGCTGGAGGAGGGAATGTAGTGGTTACAAAAAACAGACCAGAAAACATATANATAGAGATGGATATACGGCCTGAGGAAAAATGAATATAAAGAAAGAAACACCAAAGAAAGCAACAACCCTGAGACAGTGGGGAACAAGGACTTATTCAGTTGATCGAGTGATAGACGCAAATGGGGGGGATAAGGGGTGCACGACCTTGCGTCGAACAGAATTTCATTATAAATACCTCAGCTTAAGCCTGTTTATTGGAAGGGAGCTTATACTGAGAGAGGCAGGATATATTACTGCGCGTATCAGCAGTGGCAGGGCATAAAGAGCAACAGTGTTTGATCAGGCTTGCACAGGTAATGTAATGTTTCCACCAGGAATTACACATAAAATTTTTCTAAGTTTTATAATGTAGAGGGGGGAGAAACTTGTAACAAACAATGGTTTAATGGATGTCTGTCTGCTGCTCAAAAGAGCACACTAAAAAGATACGAATGGTGTTACTGCTTTATAGAGGTAAGGCAGAATGCCTGTCTGTGCAGACTGATACAACCATATGCTCTGTGCAGCCCAGGACGCAGTGCTGTAATATTTTTTAAAGCTTCAAAGACAACTGTAAATGTTTAAATGAAATAGCAACGATACTATTACTATATAGCTAGCATGCCTAAATCAAGAATAGGGCCTACACCATGTAAATGCAGAATGAGGAGCTTTCCCTCCTGTGATCTGGATGTGCTTGGAGCTGCTCCGAGTCTGAACAAAGAAACCATGTTATGAGCAGCCTGATGGAGAGGCAGGGCTGCGGCAGGATGGCCCGGAGCGATGCACCACTGGTAACTCCTGTGCTCCCTGCTGTAGCTGCACCTCCAGAAAACTAAAAAAATGACCATGAGGAAGGCTGAAGACTTGCAGAACCCAGCCCTTCCCTCTTGGTGTTCCTCGCCTGTAAAAACAGGAAAAAAGGAAGCACCTCGAGCATTCTTTAGGATACATTAATGATTTAATGCTTGCAAAATGAATTTGCGAACTTTGGAGGGAAGGGTGCAGTGAGAGTATACATTTTAAAGTACATTTTTAAGTTTTTTTTTTGTTTTTTTTTTTAATTAAAATGCAGTGTACATAGCCTGTATCAAGTCAATAACAAGTTAGGTTCAGTATTTCACAGATTTTAGAATAACTTAGTCGGCGGCCCGTTGAGTCCTTCCCTGCATGCGGATCAGCAAACCGCCAAACCTTGTGGCTCAGCCTCGTGAGGCTTTGCTGAGCAGCAGGGTGAAAGGATCTCTTGCAATATCCAGGCTAGCTTTGGAAAGGTGAAATGAAGTCTGGGAGTCACGTACTGATGTGCGAGTTTAACAGGATTTTGCACAAGTATCACTGTTTCCCAGGTCCAGCTTGACAGTTAGGTGTCTGGTACTGTGTTGTGTTGTGTTGAGGCACCACAATGTCTCTAGAGATCGTGGAGTTGGAGACACGCTAAGCGATGTGGCCTTTCTAAAGCTGAATTCAGATATCCACAGTCACTGGGTTGGGGTTCCTGTGGTCCTTCGTCCCTCCCTGCACTGGGAATCTCAGCCCTGAGGAGCCCTGCAGTTCCCTGTGGGCATTTCTGCCTCAGCACAGCAAGATCACAGAGCACCTCCTCCTTCTGCCCTGCCCATCACAAGCCACAAAATACGTCTCAGCACCACGGTTTTAGATCTGCAGAGGAACAGCAGAAGTCACAGACACGCTTGGTAGCATCCAGACGTTGTGGATTTTTTCAGAGAAGAGAGCAATGAGGAAGAACTACCAGGAGAACCTGGCTGCTTTTTGGGTTTTTGTTGGCTTCTGGGCTGCCAGTGTTTTCTGGCACCCGTGTGTTAAACTTTCTAAGTTTAATACTGAATTATTTGAGCTGGCATTTGACTTTCACTGGAGTATTTTTGAAGAATTTCTTTGGCTAATCAAAATCGTATGCTAAAAAAAGAAAAAAGCTAAAATACACAGTGAGGAATGCAGGATGGAATGGCACACCAAAATAGACTGAAATCCAACAAATGGCATTTAAGCTTGTTCTGAGGCATGGAAATAGTAGTACCAGCTTCAACTGAAGCTTTCACTGGGGCTTAACTTGTTGTCATCTGGAGACAGATGAGATCCCAGAGGTGGGTATGCCTGGTGATGGCAAAGACGTTAAAAGTTTCCTGCTTCAAAATGGAGGTAGAACTGTGTGACAGACATATATGAAAATTAGGACAAAATTCTGCCCATAAAGAAGTTATAAGTAACCCTTACGAGGTACTCAACTTGCATTTCTCTTTGCCTTTTTAAGTAAAGTGCAGACTGTTTCTTTTCTAGTCTAAAAAAAAAAAAAAAAAGCCAGCGTATTTCCCTAGATATGTGCCTACTTTTCTCTCTGAAGATCTCCGTTTAGTTTCTGAAATATTGACGACTATGCAAAAGATGTAGGCTGTGTTGTTGCAAAGCCCAGCACATGTCATCACTGAGCACTTGCCTTACAGAAGCCTTAAACTAGAAATATAAGCTGGCTTGCTGGTAGCTGAGCTGAATAATTGATTTCTTCAGCTCGTTGGCCAGCCCAGGAAAATAACAGAAATTTATTTGAGGTCAATGGAAGGAAGAGGTTTCCCAATTGAAATGAAACCTAAATTGAAGGAGAATTAATTACTTTTTGTTCCTCAGCCCAAGGTAAATTATTTTTTTTATGGAATAGAAAAATGATTTTTTTTTTTTGCGTGATAGTTTTCTCTCTCACACCAGTCACTTTATTTATTTACTTATTTAAATTGACTCAACATTTTGACTTCTTATCCACTAAAAACTTACTTTTTTTTAATTGAAATAACTTGTTGAATTTGTGGACAGATTTCTATGGCCTGAGGTATATTTCTAAGAAAAAAAGAATTGCCACTGGAAACTTGCTCTTCTTGCTAGCTTTTATAACATTCTTTCTGCCTCTCCTGAGGTTTGGTATTTCCTTTCGTTTTGCTTTGATTTCCTTAGAGAGAAGATAGAGGGATTTAGATCTGGTTTAACACAACAAACAAAGTGATTTGCTGTGTTTCTGTGCTTAGGTTTTTATACTCTCACCCTGCAGCATGTATATTGCTGGACGAGCTAGGTCCTGGCACTAGTTTCTGGAGCTACCACATCAGATCATCTTAGGGCTGTTAAGATTTCCAGCCCATGATATTACACAATGAGCTTGCAATCGTTTTGGCACTCACTTATTTAGATTAGAAATTAAATTAAATGAAGTAACGTCCCTTTACTTTAGTAAGGCAGCACATCCCTATCACCAACGCAAAAAGTTGATATTGTAGTAAGCTGACCTTTTAATGATTTTTTTCTCATCTGTGCAGGCTATGAATAAAGAAGTAGAGAGTACATGCAGGTGCATAATTGTAGCTCTCATGAAAGGTAATTTCTCGAAATGCTTGTTCATTACCACTGCTGATTTGAGAGCAAAATGAGGGCATTCAATTTAATATGGAAATAAAATGTAACAAGAGGTGCGGTACCAGCGGTGTGAACCTGTGGCAGGTGAAGGAACGGTGGAGGAAGTGTCTGGGAGCTGTGACATTGTTCTAGTTTCTGGATTTATTGCAGCCTGGCTGTGCCTAATTAAGGTTGAAAAGTGTTTGTCATGTAAATCTCAAATTCTAAATGCCCAGAAGCTGAATACCTGTAGGTCAGTGAGTGGCAGCAAGTGGGAAATACCGTGTTATTAGTATGCAGAAGTAACACTTGCTCTTGGTGCTTTACCTCTTGCATTTGTAGACTTCTTCAGGAACGAAGTTATCAGTGGGCATTTCTTGAAATCACATGAAGGGTTTTTAACTTTGGTTGTACCAGCTGGTCAGGGCACCAAGGGTCATGGGCTGAACATACAAAAAAGGGGAACTTCACATTCAACATGGTGTCCCTGTAAGGCATTTCATTGAAAGTGTTTTTAAAAATCTGTTGAGCCTTCAAGTGTGGAAAAAAGTGAAATCTCTTATCCTGAAAAAAAAAAATAAATAGTATCTCTTGAAGTCCTGGAGTCAATAGGTGCAAGAGTTATTTAACGATAGCAGTGGGAGCAGGGGGCTCGTTTGTACCTCACGTCTGCCTGTGTATAACCTGCTGCTGCTTGCAGGCTGCCTGATGAGACATGGCATTGAGTCATCACTGCGTCCCTTCAGTGCTTCTGTACAGAAGCTCTGTGGGCATGGGCAGCAGTCTCAGTCCGGTATGGTTCTTGGATAAATACAGGTATAACCCATCTGAAGGCAGCACACGGTGCGCTGGGGTCACTTCCCAGTGCTCCTCTCCAGCCAGAGTGGCACGGAGCAGCCTCTGGCCAGCCTTGTCCTAGCGTGGTGGCACTGATAGGACAGCCTGACCAGCGGCGTGGTGTGACGGGGGAATGGCTGAGGTTTGGGAAGTTCCTGGGAACAGATGAAGCGTGGGCAAAGGAGGCTGCTGCAGCCACCAGCCCCAGCCGTGGAGAAGGCTGGGCCTTCAGCAGCCCCCAGCTTTAGCAGCTGTCTGCACTTCTCCCCCTTCCCCATCCTCAGCCCCAGGTTTTCAGTGTGCAGAAATGTACTTGTTCTTCCTTTTCCGTTTATCAGTGGTTGTTGGCGGAGCGAGGGCAGTGTTTTGGTTTTGACTCCTCATTGATACTTGCCAGGTCTGGGTTCTCAAAGCAGAGACGTGTTGCGCTGAGTGCAGAAACGTCTGCGGGAGGAAGAACGGAGCTGGTTGGTTTTGCTTTAAAAATGAAATAAAGGCCCAGCTAAAATTCACCCTGGGCCAAAGAACAAACATGATAAATTACAGCCCAGAGGGTAATTCTTCTGGAAAGGTAAAATAATCTAAAAATAGCACCTTAGAATGAAAGGTGCCAGTGCTTCATTGACAATAACTACAGTGTTGCTACGGTGATGCTGGAAAAAAAATGATTGTTCTTACTTAGCCACAGAACTGCTCCCCTCCCTGCCACAGCATGAATCAACTGCTAGTATTAAAATTACAGACAAATTTAGTGTTATACTGCAATTTTTTTCCTTGTCTGAATGCACTTCTGTTCTATTGCGTGGCATGCGGACAAATGAAGAATCAACAGAGAAGGCATTGAAACAAAGTTTGTTGGTCGCCTCGGTGTGATCTGCCTGTGTCTTGTCTCAAGTGGAGCTTGGTGGCACGTCTTGTTGTCAGCATCTTGCTTCAAGAGCAGAAAGCCTGCAGTCAGGACCAAAGACAGTAGGTTGATGGGGCTGTTGACAGCTTTTTTTGCCTACAGCAAGGAAAAGACTAGTGCTGGTGAAATCCTGAGCCTTTTGTTTCAACAAGTTCCAGTTAAACAACTCACAAGGTACACACTGCCCTGCTTTGTGGGGATTATGAGAGATGAGAAAGTCGACACTCTAAATTTCTTTTGAGAAAACACAGTTTGGCACTAAAGAGCTTTTCTTTCAGCATACATACCGACAACAGAGAGGCTGTCTAATACCCTTTTGATATACTCAGCCCATTCAGGTCCAATTTGGGAGACTTGGAAAGCAACACGGCTTCAAAACAGTTGTGACCCTGCGGAGACTATATTTGCAGGCAAGGAAAGCTTGACAATCTTTTGTGTAGCAGCTGAAACCTACTTAACCGTCTGCCGTAGGTAAAACTGGTAAATGGCTCTGTTTGTGCAGCAGCTGCATCTCGAATGTGAGCCATACAGCTGGCGGCAGACCAGTTGCAATGTAGATGGTATTTTAATTTCCCCATCAAATGCCGTCTGTAATTTGCGGGGCTTTCCTTAGACAAGTGAAGTGATACTAAAACACACAGTGGGTACTGTGTGATATTTTCTGCCTTCCTTGGAGAGCCCGGAGTATGCCACTTACACTGTAGACAATGTTGTATGAATGTGAAAGAAAAATGTATCCATGTGTTCCTGAAATTAAGTTCAACTTCTAGCTGCATATAGAGCTCTTGTCTCTGACTTTCTCTATGTTGATGTTGGGTTAGAGCCATCAGTATGCAAAAAAAATCCCTTTTATATGGCAGCCACCCTTACCTACAGAAGATACAGCATCAAAGGCAGTCTCATGGGTTCAAGGGATGGTACAATTCAGAGGACTTGTCGTCTTCTGAAGCTAGGAATTAGATTTTATGATGGGTGATTTTGAGTGGTCAGCTGGCAGTATGGGCAGATGGAATGTTAGATGTCAAAGGAGCATCATTTTATTAACTAGCTTCCCCTGTCTTTGCTCCAGGCCAGTTCCTGGACCTAACTGCATTGAATTCAGAGGAGGTGGAGGCATCAGAGAATTTGTCATGTTACATAATCCATTTTAGCAGTGACTCGATCTTATTTTTACTAGTCAGAATGTTTAATGTGTTTTTTGTAGCTGGTACTCCAGCAGTGAGGAAGAAGAGGAAGGTACAAGAAAGTGAGGTTGAGTTTAGTTCTTCTTGCTTTACATGGGAAGAAAATGATGGGTTCTTGTCATGATGAGGAGCTGAGTGAAAAGATTCCGTTCACAAGAGCATTATAGGAAACCTTTAAAGAATTTTGTGATGCTTTTTGCCATGTGTTTATATATAGCATTGCTTTTGTTCAGCTTTGCCCAGTGTTCAGGGTATGAAAGGCTATGTTTAGAATGTATTGTGATTATGATTTATTCTGATCTAAGCTCACTGGAAATAATTAAAGACTTCCTTTGACTTCAGCAAGCTTCAGATCAGGCTTACAAGGCAGGAGGCTCGGAGGTGCGACCTCTTCCACACATCCTAATGCTCTGACATAGATTGCTGTAGCCAGTAGAGCTGGTGACGCAGAGCAGGATCTGCACTTCTGAATGTTATTTGGGGCAGATCTGCCTTGCAGCCTACAGTGCACAGTGAGAAACAGTGTACTGGGGGATGGCAAAATTTGGCACAGCTGCCAAGATGGGGTGCGGAAGCTGGGAGACATGGCATTCTGTCCAGTGGCAGGATGGTTTCTTCTTCCTGCGGGGTCTGAAACCCAGTGGGAGCCTTGCAGCTAACTGGTGGCACTGGGCCTCTACCAGAGGCACTGCTGGGAGCTGCTGTGTGCAACCCTTGCTTTGGGAAAGGGGAAAACCTGTCCATCGCTGTCCTGTGCCGTGCTTGCTTTGATCACAGCATTCTTTGTGCCTCTGAAATGGAATTAGATCAATAGGTCTGAGAACTGAAGAGCAGCAGTTAGAAGGGCTGTTCATTCTTAAAGGGCTGATCATTTACACAAAGAGGTACGGGTGTCTGTCATGGCTGACCAAGCTACGTCCTCCATGTCAAAACTGGGCAGGTTACGGAATTGCAGGTTTACTGACCGTTGTGAGTACAGGGAAGGAAAGCTTAGTTCCTACCAGAGGCTGTGCCTGTGGGAGGTAACAGTTAGATGCTGGCTGAGTCAGACTCCTGATCCAGGTTCAGGCAGGGTTAACCAATCCAGCCCTGTATTTGCAATTCATCTTACAGGATCTGTCTTTTCAGGGTAGGGGTAATATAAGACGGCTTGTCGTTCTGCAGAGGCCACAGTTGCAGTCTCCCAGCATCATTGTCTTGATGTGGGTTAGAGTTGCTTCATAATTTGTGTGTATGTGAAAAAGAAAGAAAATCTACAAATAAATCATCTGACCTCTCTGCTCTGGAGAAAGCACATGCTTAAGGAAGTGTAGGCACCTAGAATCTGCTTACTTTACCTCTGGCTGAGCAGTTGGTCTGAATACACGCTGTGTAATGTTAGATCTCCTGGGGATGCCTTCTAAGTATGTTAAACAGCCATCTGCATACTTCTCCTTCCCTTAATGACTTGTTGACTTTTATCAATGTATATCATTCCTTTCTCTTCTGCTTTGATGATAAGTGAGTTTGCACAGCAAATGACTGCCTTGTGATGGCCTCTTAGCTCTCCTTACAGGGCTTTGAAACTAAACATGTGCTCAAAAATTTGTAAAAGCTACTGTGGTGTTAGCTCAAAGCTTAGAAAGTTCATCCTTGGATGAGTATGTCTGAAGGAAAAGTAAGGCATAGAAGGCTTGATCTGTGATTGCCTCCAGGAAATGGGCCACAGAGACCCTTTTTGAGTATACTGAAGAGTTAACTCAGCTTTCACAGGAGTATAGGTATTTTTCTAAATAGGACTGGAGGCTAAAGCAGGATCAGATACGTTAAGGGAAGATAGGAAATGGTACGTGAAATTCATTTCTCTGTGGGAGGCTAGCGTATAATCTGTGTCCTCTTTTAAGACCCAAAGAAGTTCTTTTTGGTAGTAGAGTGCCTCTTTGCAGCACTTTTCCCTGTTTTGTAGACTCAGTGATTGTGGCCCTTAGAAAAGCACATGAATATATGTATAAATGTGCCTGACACAGACATGTGTGCTTGCCCAGAGCTCCCAGTGTGAAGTCCCATTTTTAGAACAGTCAGCAAAGACCCCATTGCCTGCAGGCCATGTACCACAAGCTCTTCCACTCCCTTCGAAGCTGTGCCTGGACATGGGGCAACCCTGGTGTGGGCAGAGGACCAGAAACAAAATGGGTGGTGGTCAAGCACCCTTCACTGGCGGTGATGTATCTCAGCCTCAGTGAACGTGCCTGCCTCCACTTCTGCATCTACGTTATTCTGTCCTATTCTCCACCTGTTTTAGTTGCTCCAAATAACAGCAGGTGAGGGCGAGTGAGGGGCAATGAGGGCATGACCTCGCTTCCCTCTGCCCTGGGGCTGGTTTGCTTTTCATCAAAATACCCTCTGTGTTCCTGTTCCACTTCCTACAGTAATTACCATGGCTGATGTTAAGGCCCTGTAATATCCAGTGTATAAAGCGCTGTTGCAGAATCATTGCATTTTATATCCACTGGGATTAAACTAATCTGTTTTGTTATTCCGAGTGCTCAAAAAGAGGGACCCTTTCAGACATTTCAACCTCATTTACTAGAGGTTTTCTGAAACTTCTTTCTGCATCTTGCTGCACACTTTTATAAAATAGCAGCTGTGAAGCCTTGGTGTGCAGTGTATTCATCTGACGTGCTATGCTTGTCCTGCGGTTAGTGGAGGTTGAGGGACATGTAAACAGATGTCCTTCAGAATGATCTCAGCCTTGGCCTGAAAAACAGTGACCTCTGATAGAGGGAGATGCAGTTATGTTAATTGCTGGTCTTTTAACAGCTCCATCCTCTGCACGAGATAATTCCTAAGTGAGTGAAATATCATCCTTGTGTCTTGTGTTTCTGCAATTGAATTAGTGTAACAGAGAGCTTCAAGTGGGCTGCAGACCGAGATTTTATCTTCTCTGAAGCACAGCTCAGCTGATTTCTGAGTCCCTGACCACACACGAAACCTGCCCTTCTGGACATAGTGGTGCTTAGGAGGTGGGGTAGCCAGCCCCAGGGCTCAGATACTGCTTTGCTTCCAGGTGCTTACACAGTTCAAAGCCCCTTATGGCAAATGGGCTAGAGTTCAGTACCTGTACTGACAATGAATAATCCGTGATCAGTTAAGATATTGGTTGGTCTCAGTTTGGTTTCACAATCCTCCCTGAAGTTCCAAGAGATACAATGGTTTCATAGTCCACAGGTGAACTTCAACTCCAGAGTCTTCCGTGAGCAGTAACTTATTTCCTACAGTGGCTCAGTTGAGTTCTATCTGGAGAATGTGTTGATCTTGACTTGACTGACAGGTCCATGAGTCGGTTTTGTCAGTTCAGCTTTGGAAATGACTGCATGTGGTGTGGTTCCAAGAATAAGAGCTTGATTGTTGCTTATGACACTAGACCTGCTGTCCCCAGTCAAGCAATTGACTAAAATAGTCAATGTACTGAAGATTACCGTTGTGTGAGCCTACGTTATTGTTCTTGCAGAGAGAAAACCTCTTTGTATTCTGTAAGAATTTAGTGTATTTGCATGTGATTGAGTGCTGAAGGAGATTAGCAAAGGATCATTTATTGTGGGTAGTTGCCAGAATAAATATTTCTAGGAAAAAACAGCCTCCTTCATCTTTGTCACTTTCCTTATAGCAACATTTCCTTTTTCTTTTTTTTTTTTTTTTTTTACAACATGATTTAATTTACAACAATTTTCACAGCAAATTGTTTGTCTGAGGATGAGCCTGTGCTTCTCTTCGGAAGCTGTTTTGTTTCCTTATCACAAATGCTCCCTTGACTCCTTTCTGTTCCATTGCTATTAAAAGTCATGGTCATCATTACCTTTAACAGGGCTACATGCAGGAATGCATGAATAAAAGTCAGCCTCTTTGGAAAGAACTTTGGAAAGAATAGGATTAAAGATGCCTGGTGACTGTAACACAGTCCCTCTGGGTCTTACAAACAGACATTGATGGTACAGTTATTTGTGGTCTAAAGGCTTTTCTAATGAGTCAAAGTAATGAATGTGTAGCTTGGGATGACAGCTGATGTGGCATGGGCTTCAGTTCCTTTCTGTGTTGCTCCCAACATCCTTTCTTTACACAAGAGGTGTGAGTGCTGCTTTGCCCCTGGTCCATGCACGGCACCGTTTACCACTATGCCCGTGGCATTCCTTGTGGGTTTAAAGGGGAGGTTTCCTCCTAGTAGGCACTTTTACAGACATTAGCAAATACAGAAAGTAGCATATGGCATTGTAATTGCTTTCTTGTCTACCAGGTAGGCAATTAGTCCTGGTTTTTAGTAATTAAAGCACAGTGCAAGCTTAACATTCCGGGAGAGCTATTGCTGCCTGTCTTGGTAACTGAAAGGCAACTTCGTACTTGACTGTCCCTAGCATTGTTTTTCAGGGCCTTGGAACATGCTTTCTTTGGAGTAAAAAAGTGAAGGAGACAAGCTGACTAGCTTTAAATCCCTCTGAAATGTCTATTTGTTTAAGGCTAGTGCTTGTGTATTAAGGATGAGAAGGGTGCTTTGACTGCACGAGTCATGAGAAGGCATGGTTTTGTTGTCACACCTTGCCGATGTGGAATGGAGCTTGCACGAGGAAGCACTGGGCGATGTGACTGCCCTGAGCCATGCCTTGTGGCAGATCAGCTGCTAGAGATGGGGCCGTGTTGGGGGCTGGCAGAACATTTGGCACAGGAGAAGGGCTAGTCAGGTGGTGCTGGCTCTTCTTACTCTTGCATCTGGCTTTTAGAGAACCCTCCATAAAGGAGCAGTAAAACAGATGGACTGCTGCCCAACACATGGGCTACTGCCCAATGTGATCGCTGCAGTGTCACAGGGTGCTGTTTTCTGCTGGTCACAGGAGTAAATGAGGTTGTACACATGGCAATGCAGGAAAAGCTACTCCCCTGCACCACAGGCTGAAGCTAAAGCCTTGATGGCTGCGACCAAACCAGCATAATTGGTTGCTGACCTGAATTTCTCCTCTTTCACTGACCCAGCTGATTCATTCCACTGAGTGTATCACCTCAAGCAAGCCGTCTCAAAGATATCAGCAACTCGTTTCCACAACACTTTCTCAACAAAGGTGCATGCTTCACCCGTATGTTCTCCATTGCTTAGTTTGGTAGATGAGAGCTGTGTATTTTTATCTGGTGCAGCGCTATATCTGGGTTTCTGTCCTCAGTTCGTGGTGATTCTTTGGACTGCACAGCTTCCCTCAATCATTTCCTCAGCTTTTAAAGGGAGGTAGCAATATGGAAAGATAGTAGTCTGGGAGCCACTGCTTCTTACGTGTCATGAAGTGAGGTGGCCTGGGTCACGGTACATCCCACTTTTTATTCAAGGGTCCAGTTTTCAGAAGTGCCAAAGCAGTTCAGATATCTGACTTTTCTGAGTTTAGTGGAAATCTGACCTTCCGTGCAAACTGCTGTGTATTGCCATTCATGCTTTCTTCCTAACATCTTTCAGCACTTTTCAGTAGCTCATGACGAGATTCTCTGGAATCACACATCCACCCTCAAAATGTGGGGATAATTGCAACTCCTCTGTGTTAAGAAACTGTAGCACTCATGTAAAGAGAGATGGTGATGATTTTGTAAGAGTCTGAAAGATTCTTTGCATATCAAAGGAGATTAGATAACATTTCTATTAACTTTTGCAGTTATTTCATAAAAAGCAAAGGGCACAGTTCTGCAAAGCGGCAGAACAGCTGCATGATTTTCACAATGATTAAGCGTAGGCTTATTGTTAAATGCATACTTAAGTGCATTGCTGCGTCATGACAATGAGCTAAGCTGAAGTCTGATATTTTCTCAAAAATACGTGTAAGTAAGACCCTTAGTATGTGATCTGTGCAAGCTACTAAGTCAGCTGAATGCCACTTCTTGGATGCGTGCTCCGAAATAGACAGTGCCTGTAATGTCCATCCATACAAACAGCTCCCTTCTCTTTCCTGAATGAAAGGAGAAGCCTATTTCAGCTTACAGGGTGATGCCAGTTGAAGTGGTGAATGTCTAAAATGGGTCTGTGTTACTGGCTGTGTCTCTGATTTGCTTCTTAATCAGTTGTTATGAAAAGAGTTTACCGTTATGGAAAGAACTAAATGAAAATCTGCAGTTGTGCTTTGTGAGTGAGATTTAAAAGGAAGCCCAAAATAGCCAAGGCCTGCATCTCCCCATGGCTGCCGCTCTCCTTGCAATAGTCAGGGTAAGATGCTTACTGTTTAATATTTGATTTTAGGGGATATGCTGATAGCAGTGAAAGAGCTTGTAAAATCCTTAGACCTGACATAATCTGCTAAATGTTACTAGGGCTGGTAATTTCCCAGCAAGGACAGAATACAACTGTGCAAAGTTTAGCAGGTTTTGTTGTTATTTCTGTGATCCTGGTGCTAAAAGTCCAGTTTGATCAGGAATTTCCTCCACACACTACCGCACCAGGCTCAGAGTATGATGATCTACAGAGTATCTTTCTTAAGCTTTATTTTCATTAACTATAGTGAGGAGAACCTCTCTGGGCCTGCAGAGCTGCTTTAGAATAGGGTGAATAGTGCTCTGTCTGCAGGGTGAGGGGGGCCCCACACTGGCCTAACGTGGTGATATCAGAGGGCCAGGAAGAGCCTTGCAGCACCTGGTACAGAGCTCAGCTCCATGAGGTCCTGGCAGGAGGTACTGAAGGGGTGGAGGGATGTTCCTGAGCTCACTGGCTGTGTCCTCGCACCATGGCAGAAGGGGCGTCACGGGTCGCTCCCAGCCACCCAGGGCGCTGACAGGCCTCTGGTACTGCAGCCAACAGAGAGGTGTCGTGAACTGCTGGAGAGGAGCCTCTGAGACTTTGGATGCTTGCTAAAGCGAGGAGAGAGCACAGAGCAACACGAGCCAGACCAGCGGCTCCTGTGGAGCCTTCATCTGTGCATCACGTCCTCCCCAGGAGCAGGGGACAGACGGTGAGGTAACAAGGACAGTGCTGTTGGTGTCCCAGCTGGGTGCACATGTGAGGGAGGCAGTACAAATTGCACAAGAATCTGGCTCAGATAAGATTTCATTACAGCTGGCTGTTACCACAGTGTGAAACAGGCTCTTGACTACCATGAAACAGGATTTTTTTGTAAAGACCCAATCTTACAATGGCATCCAAGTGAGTAAATGTGAGACTGTATCTAGCGTGAAGGCTTACCTGCGCTGAACTAATTACAGGATCAATATTGAAACATGAATCACAGTTTTGTGCAATTTGTATCAAGAATAACAGAACTAAATCGAACCACGTGGAGTATTTAATCTTCTAAATGCTGAGAAAATATATGTTATTCTCCCTGCCGAACAGCAGTAAGAATTGCGAACTTTGTAGAAGGGGAAAGCTGTGGCTGAGGGTTAAAGTTCCTTGACCATTAGCTGCACAAGGAGTTGGCTGAGGGGGCAGTATTCCCATACGCATCGCTTGTTTAACTTCCCAGATGGCGTGTTTACCAGACAGTGAGTCACATGCTCCACACACCTGCAGCCTGGAGGAGAAACTTGCCTTTCGGGCAATGCTCTGTGAGGGCCTCTTCCAAGAAGCTTCATGGGGACTTCCAGCTCACCGTGACGGACAGTGCAGAGGGTTTACCACTGGCTCTCAACAGTAAAAAATGAGGCGCTGCTGTCCAGCAGTGCCCAGTCCTGATAGAAAGTCGGGGCTGCATTTGCATTATTGTCTGAAGTACCTCCTGTGTGCCTGTGCTTTGTGTGAGACTGGAAGGTGGCAGCGAACAGTTTGTGCTCATCAGAGTATCAGAGGGGTTGTCAGTCAACAGGATGGTGTTTAGAAAAGTGGGCATTATTTAATCGTAGTGATGGTACAAGAGGGTTCTCAGATACGTTGTCCACACTGGGCAGGAATGCGTGTTGGAAGCATTTGGCACTTGTTTCAGACTTGTATCAAGTTGCTTCTGCTTGCATAAACAAGAGTTACTACTGCACAGAAGTTACTGGCATTATTGGCTAAATGAGAGTTAATTAGAAGGGTCATAAGGTACCATTTTTTTCAGAGTGAGTGGAGAAGATCTGGTGGGAGGGCCGTTCCCTGAAGCAGTGCTGTTTTATCTAATGCCGGCTTAGTGGAAGGCATCCAGAAAGCCGTTATTTTTCCATTGGAGGTTGTACTTCGTTCACCTCATTTACCTAAGTGTTTTTAAAGGCAAAGACTCGGTAAATTGACTTTGGATAATAAATCACAGGGATTTACAATCTATGGTGTGCCGGGGCTAACTTGCTGGAACTGGGGAAGTATCTCCATCCTGCTCCTGTGACTCCCCTGACATCATTCATAGCAGGGTGATTGGCGCTGACTTACAACCCACGTTACTCATAATATAAGTTGTGCTGTTCCTATCCTCACTTCCTCACTGGTCTTCCAATAATATCTCCCATGGTCCGTCTCCACCCACTTTCCCCACTGCCAAAACACCTGGGCATGACAGTAGCAACCACTCAGGCATTCCTGCAGCAGAGAGGTCCTCCCAGGGCATCTGGGCAAACTTGCTAGGTGGAGAGAGGTTATCAGAGCCTAAGGGCAGCCTTCAGCTGGAGTTACTGTGAGACAATTTTTTTTGTACATTAGGAAGGTTTTTGCGTAGTCAGCTAGCCACACTGCAGATCGTTTCATCACTAATCCTGATGATTTGCCGAGAGTGCTGCTTGCATTATGCTTTTTGAGTATTGCTTTGGGCCAGTAACTCCTCCATACCAGAAAATTCAGTGCATTAGGATGTATGAGATTTACAAAGGTTTTGATGAAAAGCTTAAAATGGGGAGCCACATCAACTATTTTTCATAGAGAAAGCCCAAAGACCAAAAAGGCTTTTAAACTCAAGAGCATATCAGAGTATAAACCAGAACATTTAGCTTTTTAGAGCAGAGAGAACACAAAGCTTGGGATTTCACAGTGAGTGAAGAGAGCCAGACTGTTCACTGGCCTGGAGATGAACTGCCGTGGCACAGATTGCTTCCCTGCAGCTCCCCTCCTTGCTCTTCAGACCAGGATAGCCATATCCAGACCATCCAGATGCCCTGGGACTGTCTGGGAGAGGGCGGCGTGGCACCTGGTAGTGTGCTGACCACTGCCATAGACAGCTGCAGGCCAGTGCTTTGGCACAGGGAAGCATTTGTCCAGCCCTGTATACAGTATAGCCTTGGGCTTGAATCACTCTCAGCTTAAAAAGCCTTGCATATTAATGCACTGAATTAAGTAGCTTCATCAAGTGCTTCACCCATTTTATTATGACTGTGCAGCATATGACATACAAGTGGCAAAGTAACCTTTCCATTACTGCGCTGGAGGAGAGAGCGGAGTGGGACAAACCTTTCCAACCTCCCCAGTTCTTGTTATACAACTGAATTATTTTAATCTAAGAAACTCATCCTGTCAGCCAGCAGAGAGTGTATGGGTAACTAACAAGCGGATCATGAAGGGTCACTGGATGTAGCTGCTCAATGGATGAGACCTAATGTGGAGTCACAGCTACAAGAGGTGAAGCGTAGCAAAAGTCTGGTTTAATTACAGCACTCAGATGTGGCCGTAATGGACAACATTATAAATCTCTCATAGAGTTAGGTTTTTCATTACATTTTAAATGAAACACTGATTACATTGTGCTAACTGACATGAGTGCTGAGCAGTCAGAAGTAAATGAAAACAATCTGGCAACCTGGCTGCTGCCGCACACTGGTGTGTGCAATCCTTCCTGAACTGCTCACCAGGTGCCGGCCGGCGGGATGTTACGGGTGGAGAGGGGCAGAGGCAGTGTGGCAGGATCTGTTCCGCCTGTTTCAGTATTGAAGGTGTCTGTCACCATTTCCCTTCTTTTCTCTTCTTTTTGCAAATTAATTGAATTCATTTCTAGTACCCGCTTCACTCAGGTTTTCATTTGCGGACTTGTCCGGGCAAGTAATGGTTTTAGGCAGCCAAGTGAAATAGAGTTGTCCTCAAGTCAACTGTTGGTGAATAGATTTTGTACCTGGCCTGGTGGATTTTCATCAGAGTTTTTCATGCTCACTTCCTGTTTATGTGTATAGGAATTCTCTGCTTGCTTCCAAGAACAGAATCTTGTGCAAACATTTTTGTTGAAGATGATCAGCATATTGAATTTATGGCATGCCTGTAGCTGAAATGCAGTAACTGGATGGAACAGTTATGTTTAATTCTGAGGACAGGAGCCTGACAGTTTTAGGATGAGTGACCATTTGATTGGACCCCTAGTCACTGGGATTACTTTCAGTTAAGCGGTTGCTTTGGTTTTAAATTAAGATTTTCATCCTAGGCACACAAGCCTAAGTTTCATCGTGAACCATCTTAACCTTACTTTCAGAAAGTCAGGCTAAAAGCCCAGTGCTTGCTGAAAATTAAACTACTTTAATTTCTCTAAAGTTGATTTTTTGATGGTTTGTTAGCTATTTTAAAAAATATAGGCCATTATCTCTTGCAGTGTAAACACTGTGGAAAATGTCACATTTCATAAGAACTGTGACCTCATTTGCAGCCTTATTTTAAATGAGTTTCATTATTTCACTCAATATATTATTTATTCATGTATTCAAATATATTTATTCAGTGAAGGCAGAGATATTTTGATTAATTCAAAGACTAAATGCTCTGTACTTCACATGCAAATTGCCAAAAAAAGAGGTAAAACTCTCTTTGTACTCCAAAGGCTAAATGCATCATCAGAATGTAATGAATGTTGCTGCTTGTGCGCGGTCGAGTGAGGATTCATGTTATCATCAATCTCTCTGTGTGGCTTTTATTATTATTATAGCAAAAATAAAATTCAGCCCATGGGTTATATATCTGCTGGAGGCTTATTTACCGACCCCATTTAAATGGGGAGCAGAATAAATGGTCAGATGAGCCATGCCAGTTACTCAGCTGGGTATAATGGGATGACTCCAATAGCTCTTTGCTATTGTTTCTGTATTTCTACCACCTTTGCCTTTCTCAACTGAAAAGTAATAATTTAAAAGAAAAAAAATTGAAGTGAGGTGGGTGGCATTTTCAAAATGCCATTAAATTAATTAGTTTCCCACTGAAGTGGGGAGTTAATCTCATTGACTTGACTTTGATGGGATCAGAACTCTGGCCGATGCCCAGCACTGCAAAACAGCTGGGGCGGTAACATTATTTGTGAAGTGTGGACTTGATTTAGCTTAGAACGAAGCTCGGTGAATTTGGTTTCTTTTGGTTTTGATGCACATTCAGGGCAATACCTGTGCTGTGGGCTGCAAGGCAAATTGCCAAGACGGCCGTGAGGCCAGGCTGTATGCTGCACCCCTGCAGGCTGGCGACGCGACAGGGCTGTCCTCACGGGTGTGTCTGGACAAGGGTGCAAGGCAGCACACCACCAGGGCCCCTTCGTTGCAGAAAGGCTGCTGATGGCACCCACCAGGCGTTTTCCTGAGCGTCTTGCAGCAAACGGCCTTTCAAACTGCAGGGTGAAAATTTTGCTCTCAGATCTGCGCCGATCATTTCTCTCTCATGTTGTGTTCAGTCCCCAGGAGGGATTTCCGTTGACATTAACTGATCCTCTGTGCATCATGGATGGGGAAGAAGAAATTTTGTGCTCAGATTGCAAGACTTAATGCAGACACAAAAAGACGACAGTCTGCTGCAACCCTGTACAAATCGCTGGCAGAAACAGTGGCTTTTTCATTCTGGGTCTCTATAGATCAGCCTTAAACGCCTGTCTGAAGGTCCCTGCATCCTTGAGTGCAGCACAAGGCAATATTCTTTATTATAACAATTTTGTACCATAATGTGGAAATGTGTGTAATTATGGAAATTTCCAGCAAAGGCGCCTGTTCCCCTGGCTTATGACAAGGACTCACCAGTCACACTGTTGTAAAGACATGCTGTAGCACATCTGTATGTAGTACATGTAGTACATCTGAAGCCCGAAGTGCAAAGTGACTGATTTTTGTGCGATTTTTTTCTTTTTTCTTTATTTTTTTTTTCTAACCACGACACAAATTAGAACATTGCAGTGAGAGCATTTCTATTTCTTCAAATGTATGTGTGCTTATGGATTGCTTTGGCAAAATTCTGCATTATACTGCATATTTTTTTTAATATATGAAGCACAAGACAGTAGGTGTCTATGAACTAATACATTCCTTAAGTTATATCAGTAAGTTGGAAGCGTACATCTGTCTGCTAAGGCAGATGAGCTGGAAGTTACTGGGTGGCTTTCACTGGAGGTTGGCTTTGCCACCAGGGCGGGACAGAGCTGAATTCTTGGTCCTTCATTCAGTGGCCACTGGATCAAGTGAAATGACTCTTACTTCAGCAGCTACAGGATCATCTCTTAATGCTGGCCATTGAAGAAGAGAATATCCTCAGAGATACAGGACTAGGCAACGCCGTCCTCCTGTTGCGATTCATACAGCACCCACCGCACTGGAGCTCTAAGGCATGATAGCAGCAGCCGTGGAAGCAACCAGCTAACAGCTGGGCAAGCAGGGAACAGCAATCTTTCAACAACTTCATTTCATGACAAAGATGAGAGTGAAGCTCATTCATTCATTAGAGAATGGGCTCAGAGGAAGTGTGCTTCGCATGGGATTTGCTCAAAGTAAGAGCTTTCTGTTCCAAAAATCTAGTTACAGAAATTGGATTGTTACTGAGAGCATGAGATACTGCTTTGGCATGAACTTTCCTTTGGCTCCCAGTGATAGCACAGGCAGAAAACACGACCTGCAAGATAAGAAAAATGTCTCCAGGTCCGAGCACACCAAACCTCAACGTCTCTATTATGTTCTTCAGAGCAGGAGAGCTTAGAACAAATCCCAGCACGGCAGGAGGCAGCTGCAGGGCGACGCCAATCTGTTGATCTGGACATCAAATTCTTGCAGTCTCTTTGCAGTCCTCACTCAGTCGCATCTCCATTTAACTTTCCGAACTGGACTCTTGGTTAGGATATCAAAATCTTTGCCCTTGTTATTCTTTTCAATTCCCCCTGTGGGAAAACTCCAGTGTGAGACTTAATGAAACCCGTGGGCAGCCCTCCTAGTAACACAAATCTCTGTCATTGGAAGTGGATCAGCTGCTCAGCCCTCAGCAGGATGCAGGACATCCTGCAAAAATTCTCGTAACTTTCTCATGTGGATGTCTTCATGGTAGCTACTGGACGATTCCCATCATTTATGACTGATGGAACAGGGCAGCCCCATAGAGGCAAAGAGACTGGGGGCATTTGTAGATCTTTTGGTTGTTTTCATTAAAAGTCTGCTGTGCATTCCCTCGTAAGAAGTATCACTTTTCTCTGAAACTGCTGTTGATGCTCTAGCCTTGAGTCTTTTAAAAGAAAACCTTTAATACCTGACTTTGTGATGGAACAAACATGAAGAGGCAAAGCATTCTGAGATTATTTGACTTTATTCTCACTGTTGCTCATTTTCTTTGCTTTCTAATTTGTATGTGCTCAGGTTCGCCATTACTTTTATTGCTGTATTGGAACAGCACTTGCTGGTGTCTGTTAGCAAATAGCCCTTCATCGCTCTGGACAGTGCACAATCACAGTGGAGGAAATCCTGAATTCCCTAAAGTCACTGTCAGGCTTGACATTCATTTTCATGGTCTGAACCACAGTCTTCTCACAGTGAAATGTTAACGGTCGTAAAAAAAAAAAAATTGTGCTGTGCTCAATTCCAGTCTTCTCAATGGCAAACATGATTTTCACTGAGCATTGAACTCGATAAGAAAATTGAAAAGGATGATGCAGAAGGGGAAACACTAAGCTAGAAACCTTGAAACTTTTTTTTGATTTGGTGATTGGTAGATTTACTGCTCACAAAAGCTGGTGTAATGGCAGGAGACCAGGACACCGCCAGGTGTCAAGCTTGGCTCTGGCAGAGATTTGCTGTGTCAGCCTGAGCAAGTAAAAAAAGTTTCACTTTTATTGAATGGAAATAATGTTTACATGCTTCACGGTGTGGCTGAGAGTTTGTAGTTGTGGGGATTCGTGTATACTTTACACAGATGTTCACAGATATCCCAAAGGCTGCTGCTTTATGTTGGGAGGACAGATGGGTTCAGTCTGCTCATGGTTTTGTTGGCGTTCACCTTTTCAGCGTCCAGTGGTGAGAGCACTGCTGAATACTCTTCTTTAATCTTTAAATAAAATACATATTTTTTTCTGGCTGAAGGTCTTTCTAGGTTGGATATAAAAGACAGATTATTGTGACTAACTGCAAATTACCATTGTCTAGATTTAGACCTGTAAGAACTGAGTCTGGGAGTGGTCTGTGGTTTGTCTACTTTGTTGAGCTGCAGATGGAGCAAGCTTACTTCATTCCTGATGGCCACAGCCATAACCACTTGAGTGGTTTCACCGATATAATTAGAGATTGCTTTTTGTTTTAATCACTTGCTATTTAAAGGTCCATGGGCGGAACTGATTTACACATTTTTTCAAGCATCACATAAGGCTCAGGAAGGCCATGAACACACACAAGGCAGGGCCATTGAAAAAGCAAAATGAGGGTATCAACGTGCATTTCAAAAACACATCTATCAATTTGCCACCCAAAATTACATTTGTTATTCTTTGCAGTTGCTGTATAGCTTTGAGTTGCTTATTGAACGAGTTTAGCATCCTTGAACATAACATTTTGGTGCATAAATAATTTCAGAAAGTGTTTTCTTATGGTACTAGTGAATCTTTTTAATTATCCCATCTCTATTATACCCACCCTGTCTGATGTCAATGCAGTTTTTTTAAAACTCCATGAAGTGATAGGTTATGTCCCCAGCTGCATTCCCATGAGTTTACATATCGGTGCATTTTGTTTATTTTGTTAATTTGGTGGCACACCACCCACACTGGCAGGTTCAGGGAAGCCGGATGGTTGGAAATGCTGAAGGGTCAGTGAGTCACCAAAACCCAGGCCTGCTTTGCCATGGGTGCGTGCATGGACACGTGCAGAATTTGGCTCTTCCTACGTGTCTGGGGTGAAAGGACCGGTCGCAGTGGCTGCCTCCCACAGCATGGGGCCTGCTGGAGGCCTTGTCAGCCCAGCTTTCAGCTTGAGCAGCCACTGGGCAAGGCCCAGGTCTGGTGAGTGAAGGGACAGTTCTGTCGGTGACTACCACAGCCTGTGGCCTAGGCAGCTCTCCAGGTGGTCGGGGTGGCCATGGGTGGGACAACAGACCCATGACCACACTTTTGCAGCTAACATGGTATCACAGTGAGAGTCAGGCTCTTCTGCAGGTCCTCCCCTGGCAGACCTCCTTGTGCAGGGCTAGGGGCAGCCTGGAGCCCTCCCTGCGCGTTGCATCCTGCTGCCACCAATGGCAGTGCTGCACGAGAGCATTCACAAACCAGTGCCTCAACAATCGTCAGCAGTCGAGCACCGTTTGTGGATTTTCTATAAAGTACTAATTATAGACTTTATTGCTGAGCGCCAAATCCATTTTCTCCTCTTCTGGGAGCCATTCAATAAACTTTATGTTCTGAGGTAGAGCAAAACTGCAGCAGTTTAATGCAGTGTTTTATTCACGTTCCCTGCACTCTAACACCTGATTTTTGCTAATACCCCAGTATGGATTTTCCTTTTCTTTCTAAATTGTATTAATAGGCAGGAGTTGCACTGTGGCTTGTCGTTTCCCTCTAGAGACTCGCTCTTTCTTCCCTGGAAAGAGGCCAGTGCTGCCAGGAGCAGTCACCGGCACAGGTCTGTAACCCAGTCTTAACCCAGCTTTGCCTTTGCTCAGGGTCCACAGCCCTCATCGAGTCAGGTCTGCTCCTGGGCACCGAGGGCTGCTCCTGTGAGTAGGACCTGGGTGGTTTGGGTCTCTGTGGTATCCACCACTTGCACCTTAGGTACCCTGGGGGGAGAACATGCTTGCTCTTCGCCGTGGCGAACACTATTTCCAATATGATTGCTTGTGAGGAAGGGATGCAATAGTTCTGTGTGGTTTCTGTGACTCTGAACCTGGGGACGTGGGTTGCAATTACATCATCTGAAGGCCTCTGTCTGAGAAGCTCTATGAAGGAAAAAAACAGTGCAGAGGGTAAAATTTTCAGATGATCAGCGTCTCTGTTTGTATTCCTTTCAAAGAACCGTAGGACTTTGTTAGTTCAAGTCCTTGGGCATAAACCAGGGCAAACCATGCCGGGAAATGAAAAAACAATCTTACCTAAACTGAAAATCCCATCCAAGAAATCAACCCACAGAGAAAAAAAAATCAGAATTAGGGTCGTCACACTGGTTTTCATTTAGACTTTTTGATCCGACCCATTTCCACATGCATGATATTCTGGACATGGATATATTTAATGGGGAGAAAAAAAAAAAAAGGAAACAAGCTTTTTAGCTGGGTATCAGAAGAAATGCATCTGAAGAGAGAGATGCAGTAGGATTATAAAATATTTTCCTCCCCCAAAGCAAAAAGGCTTTAAAAATAAGGCTAGAGAGCACATTGGATATGTTATAGTATGACACTGCATGGTAGCAGGAGGGTTTCATAGTGAAAGCATCTTTTCTAGCTCACACTTGTGGTGGGAAAAGATTTACAAAGGCTCTAAGAGGCCATTAGTGGAGTAACTTCTGCATGCAGTTTCAGAAAGAATAATCTCCATAATTCTGCAGGTAACATCCCCCCAGTGACCCACAGCAGGACTTAGGATGCTCCATCGTACTGAGCAGAGAAGCTGTTAACTGGTGGCAGTAAGCCTTTGGACTTGTAGCATTTCTCTGTGCCTCTGGGTGAGCCTTCAGGGGCTGGTTCCAGCTCTTAACCGAATCAGAAATTCCCAAAGGGTCAAACCAGAAGCTCCTGGAAACCACAGAACCACAGGATATCACAAGTAGGAAGGGACCCACAAGGATCACGGAGTCCAACCCCTGGCCCCACACAGCACCGCCCAAACCCAAACCCTGTGTCTGAGAGCAGTGTCCAAACGCTCCTTAAGCTCCGGCAGCCTGGGGCCGTGCCCACTGCCCTGGGGAGCCTGTTCCATGCCCAGCACCCCCTGGTGCAGAACCTTCTCCTCAACCCCAGCCTGACCCTCCCCTGACACAGCTCCATGCCATTCCCTCGGGTCCTGTCGCTGTCCCCAGAGAGCAGAGCTCAGTGCCTGCCCCTCCGCTCCCCTGGGAGGGAGCTGTAGGCCGCCATGAGGCCTCCCTTCAGTCTCCCCTTCTCTAGTACAGGAAAAGATTTTCCATTGACCTCACTAGCTTTTGCATCAGGCTTTTGTATGTGTTTTTTTTTCTTTTGACATTCCCTGATGCAGAGGGGAATTCGTTTCTTGATAGTACAGTCCCAGATTGCAGGCTCTGTATCTTTTTTTAATCCAGAACAACTCTGCTTCTATTAGATTTGCATTATCTCATATTTCACCACAATCTCTTTTGCATTTCATAAATATGAATTCTCCAGACAGCCTCTTTTGTTTAGGAGTTTTTGTCTATCACAGGCTTTTCTGTTTTCCTTTCCTCTTTTTTCCACAGAGATGTCACCCCCTGCCATCAAAACCAAGAGCAGCTCTGCAGCCCAGAGAAGCAGGAGCAGTATTTTTGCTACAGATGGTCTTTTTCTTCTCCGTGTTCTTTTTCCTTCACTTTCTAGTGTCAGAACCAGGCTCTGATTCACCTGCTACCTTGGAGAGGGGTTTAACGTTTTAAAAATCAGTCTACCAACTTTTTTTAACTGTCTTCAATAGGCAGGCATGGTAGAGCACTCATTCCTCTTCGTACCAATGTCAAAGTACCACGTGCTATTTGAACCCAGAGAGCTGTTCCCAGGCAGCCTGTGACTTTGCTACTGGATTTTTTTTTTTTTCCTATGGGATCACTCAAATCACTTGTCTTCCTTCATGCCTTTCTTCACCTTCTCTGCTGTGTTTCTAGTTGTTTTTAATGCTGCAAGTAAGATGTGGTAGGTTAAAGAAGGTAGGCAGAGTTATAATACTTCATTTAGCCTGTACCCACTAACTAGCTCCTTAATGCAGCTCCTCCAAAATGTACTGTTTTGGCTTAATATTGTCCAGCTATTCCAGGTAAGCTATGCTTCCCAGGTCTCTGTTTCTTGCAGTGAACCCAGTACTTTGCCAGAAAAAAAAAAAAAAAAAAGCCTTCTGCTTCTAGCCATGCCCCGATATATCTGTGAACTGTATGTCTTTCAGTTACATAGCAGTTGATTTTCAGGGGTGTGGCAAACTCATATTATCAAATTAAAAACCAAAGCAACACGTGTAACCTTTCTTTGTACTTACGTGATCTTTTTTATCTTGATAAAACACCTTGGACTACTCTGACTATACCGAGCTTTGATGACTTTCCATTAGATCTCAGTGGCATTTCTGATTGTTGTTTTGATAAATCACGGGCTGTATGTGTGGCTGCAGTACGTGCTATGCATTTTACAACAGGCACTGCTAATAGTGTGTTAATAATTTCTCATAGACACCAACTTGATACGGAAGTTACACCCAGCGGTGAATCTCATAAATATTGGTTAGGAACCGCATAACAAAGGTGGAAAGGTGCAAGTCTAAACCAAACATTTTGGATACCTGTAATCTGCTGATACCAGAATTCTTTACTGCCACAGTTGCTCAACCTGAATTTTGAGACCATAGTTTAAACAATTTACTTGACCTCTGTGTAACTAAGAGTACTAGAAACTTCAGTGAGGGCAAATATTTAAAGAGAGAACTTGTTCTGAAATTCTTCCAGGGGAGCACTGGGAACCAGAGCTGAAAAAGAACCAGCTCTATATTCCCCCTCCCCACTGTCATCTTAAAATACCAGTGGAATCACAGGAAATTGGGAGTGCTGGTAACATTGTGTTGCCTTGCCTAGAACCTCACCAAGCTGCACTTCACCGGGGCTCCTGCTGCGCCTGGGCAGGGGAGGGATGTCGAGAGCGTCCCTGGGAGCACAAGGCTCACCCTGTGAAAATGGTAGAAAAATGCAGTAACTCTGGACCAGTTCTTGATGGTTTCGTTCTCACATCTGGAAAGCAGGGATAATGCAGAGTACTTTGAAGTTTACAGACGGCAGAAGACCAGATAAGTACTGAGTGTTATTTTTATCTCAGACCTCAGTCTGCAATAGTGGCTCCAGATGCAACTTCAGGAGGAATTATTCACCCTGCTAGCACCTGCAGATTCCTCTGCAGTTTTTCTGAGGTTTGTTTGGGAACTAGCATTTATTCCCACTGAATGAATACATCTGTTGCCTTCAGTCCCTACCCAGGACTGCTGCAGTACTTCGCCACAGGAAACAGAGAGATCTTGTGGTACTTCCAAAAGCTTGTTGTTACGGGCTGCTGTTGAGTTCCTAAGATATAATGATGAGAGTTGGTCCAGGAAAAGTAAGTGGGGAAGGGAGGACAAGAGGGTCCAATCCTGCCTGCAGTGTTGGTGTAGGTGAAGAGGGAACAAAGCGTGTCACCATGCTGATGTACAGGCTCTGTATAGTCTCGCTGGCTGCTCAGAGGTTCAGTATTTCTCAGCTCATCTTGGCAAGTGCTTTCTCCTCCTGGAAACCGTGTAAGCGAACCTGTCAGTTTATCTCTGTTCAGGTGGTCCTCGTCTCGCAGGAGCTGAAGACAAGGGAGCATGAATCATTAAAAGTGAAATAGGAGCAGATGGTCTGCATCAGGTTTAAACTAGTAGGGTATGGTAGCTGCTTTATCTTAATCTCCAGACTACTAAGTGTCTTCTGGAGCAGCCTCTTACTCGTCCTGTTTAACATTCATGCCTTCCTTTGGAAATGTTTGCATCTCTGCTCCCGGCCCTCCATGGGCTTGAAAGTTCAACTTGAGCTCTGGTGGTACCGAGCGCAAAAGAGATTCCGTGGGGGTTAAATAGAGAGCAGCCAAGGAGAGTGAGGAAACAGCAGTGAGAAACATGAGTGAAAAAGAAATTCAGGCAGAAGGAACGGTTGAGGCTAACCTTAAAGTAACTAGGCTTACCTTGGAGTCTGTATTGCTTTAGCAAGGGGCTGAGAGAGCACAGTGGCTTTCATAAGCTGAATTTGGGGGTCTTGATCACTTCCAAAGAGCACTGGGGGGAGAGACTGAAGGTGGGGGCATGCACTTGCGCATGTATTAAGAAAAGTTACCGTAAGCTGAATGAAATTACAGCGTGTTCCTGGGAGCAGAGAATCCCACACACTGCTTTCCCCTGTGAACAAAGCGTATTTTTAAACAAACAAAGCCAGGGATAAAGTTAGGTCATGGAGCAGGAAGAGAAGGTCTCTAAAAACAGTAGGAGCTGAGAAGGGGTTCTGTAAGGCTTCCCTGCTTGTACTACCCGGGTAATCAGCAGATGGGAAATACACATAGGGATGGGGTACAGGAATGAGTATAGGGTTGCAGATCAAAGCCGAATCATGTGGTCCTTGCAAATGGGACCTTCACATGGTGACTGCTCCAGCTGGTATTAACCTCCAGGAGGGATTTAGAAACAACAGGATAAGCAGACGTTCACAAAATCAGATTTATATTTGAAATGCAAATCTAAAAGGGTTCAGAGCATTCGGAGGCTGTTGTTAATCTCTAGGTCAGACGTGCTGATGCATCTCGTCCAAGGCATGATACGTTCAAAGAGCAAAATCCGCTGTTAATTACCAGCACATCTGTGGGAGGCGTTCGTGCCCTCCTGGGGTGAAGGGCACAGCAGAGCTCAGGGCTGTCGGTGCTGCACAAGGACAGGTCTTGCAGCAGGCCCTGCCACGAGCCGGGAAGACATCAGCTCTTCGTTCCTATGGATCCGGTGGGTGGAAGCTCCTGCGCAGAGCCTGAAATGTCAGCTCTTGGCTGTAAAGTGCGATTCAGGTTTGCTTCTCCTGTCAGGAACGTCAGCTGTCCCAGCATTATGTGAACTTGTCACACCCCTAAATCCTGGTCACCTTACATCTCCAGAGGACAGCCTCCATTCAGTGAGCCAGGAGAGCATCATGTCGCAGTGTTTCTCAGTCCCCCCGTGAGTCCACTTCGGTGTAGCCCCTGGATGCTGTGTGTTCGCTGCGCTGCAGGGAGGCTGCCCGCAGCTCAGGGCACCGCTCGGCCCGCTCCCCCTGGGCAGGGGAACAGCACCGGCCCTGTGCCTGGGACAGAAGCTGTCCTGTTCCCCGCTGCGAAGCAGAGGGCACGCTTCCATCGGGCGCACGCTCCTGGCTCTCGCCGTGCGCTCAGCTGAATGCCTCCCCTCACTCCATCGGGCTGCGGGGCTGCGGCCTGGCTCCTGTCCCGCTCAAGAGGTGGAAGGGATGGGGCGGGGGGATCTCCCCTCTCCTTCAGTCCCCTCTGCAAGTGCCTCAAGTGCTGCAGTTACCCCAGGGGCAGCAAGGCCCCACTGTGGGGGATGTGGCATGTGGAGGGCCATGAGGCAAGGGTATGAGGGTGGGGAAGAGGGAGCTGGCCCCACCAGCAGACGGGGAGGGGATTGATGGGGCCTGGCATATGCTCAGCCATGACAGGAGCAGGAGGGTGCAAGGGGACTAAGGTGCAAGGTGCTGAGCTGAGAAGGGTCCCGAAAGCAAGAGCTCAGAGTGGCCTTCTCCGCTCGTCCAACTTGGAAAATTTAAAAAAAGCTGAGCAGTAAAAAANTTGACAAAAAAAAAAAAAAAAAAAAAAAAAAAAAGATTATGTGCAATTTCTTTCAGTTGAGGGAATGGTTTAAAAGAAAAAGCAGCCTTTTAAAGGCATACTAAGAATTTGTTCTTCCATTGTGAGCTAACATTTAGTACGCAGTGCCTAAATGGATCTGTTATTAGATGAGACAGAGACCCTTAGAAACCACAGTAAACACAGCTGTAGAGATGAGGAAAACTAGCAAGGCATCGTGCTAATGATTGTACCTTCCACTTGTGTTAAACACTGACAGAAGTTACTTCTAACATTGCCCTCATGCTCCAAAACGTAAGAAGGCTTCATGAGGCAAGTCAGACACTTAAAAATACAAGCAAGACCTGTCAGGTTTGTCAGGATTTAAAGCAGATTGCCCAGATGTGCGCTCTGCTGCTGCTCTGTCCCGGCTGTGCCAGGTCTCGTTCTCTGCAGGTCAGTGCGACCCGGGGCCGTGAGCTCACAGCGGGGCCCAGTGCTCAGACCTGCCCGCATGGCACTTGTGCCGTGCTCTGGACACAGCGGGCATGGCCAGTGGAGCACAAGGGTGTTTGGGAAGAGGCAGACTTGTGCTGTTTGGTTCCCCGGGAAGCCCACGGTGGAGTCGTTTGTGGTCTGCTGCTGGCAGTGAGCGTCTTGCAGGACACAAATACTCAAATGTTTTAATGAAATCAGAAATCCTTACAAAAACAATCAAATCCCTCTCCTGTGTCATGGTGCATCTTCATCTTTTGCTTTGGTCCCTCTTTGGGCCTCCTCCTGGCACTAGGGTTGGAGTAAATGCTGATGGCTTGTTTGGGGTTGAGCATCCCTCTGGACTGGAATTGCTGATATTTATCTCAGGGTAGAAGAATCAGATCTGGGAAGTTCTTGCTTCCCGTGTTATTAGCCCAGAATCATTTTTCATTCTGTGGCAGAAAGGTTTCCTGGGAAGCCTGTTGTAATTAAGATTATAGATGGATGCTGGCATTTTAGTAGAAGAGATCTTTTGTCTTCTCAAGCAGGTGGTCATCTGGTTTGCTTTGAATGGCGGCAGGAAGGTGAGAACTTTAGGTTAGCTGTAATTAAGGCTGTGGTGATAGAGTGACCCTGGTTAGTGAGCAGCATGGACAAATGTGCCTGAAAAGGGTATGCTTGGAGCAGCAAGGTTCTGTCTGAGCAAAACACAACCTCACCAAAGACAGCAAAAGAAGTTCAGTGTTAATTTCTAATAGTTCAGTTAAGGAGAAAAAATCCACTACCCAAAGGATTTAGGTATTTTGCTCATCTGTTTCCAGATGAATTCATTTGGGTCATTACGTGAGGAAAACAAGACTGAGATAAGAGATGTAATCTCTCCTTGTTTCTGCCACCATCCGTCTGGGGGTGACACCAGTTTACTGCTCCCCAGCCCCTCCAGGCAGATGGCAAGGAGCAGAGCTTGCAGCAGGGTTACGTGCCCTGGTGCGACAGGGCAATGCCATGCAGTGGTGTCTGCTCCTCTCCCCCTTACAACTCCTTACCTTAAACAAACCATGCAGCGCTCCGTGGCTTGCAGGAGCAACGTTGACCTGCATGGAGGTGATAGAAGGGGGCATCCCACAGCATCCCCCACACAGCACCCAGCCTAGCAGTGGGGGACGTGGGCTCAGCATGGCTGAACACACAGTTTCGTGGTGTCTGTCTCCTCCGGCGAGTTGCTGAAGACCTTGAATTATATGCAAAGAAACCAGCTATGCAGCAGCTATCTTCTGTTTTTCTTATTTGGGTTTGTAAAGCTTGGGAGCAATATTGGTGCATCGCACGCTGAGTTAAAAATTGGAAATGTATTACCCTGATTTAGCATGGGACTGAGTAAATTGTATTCAGTCAAAATAGCAGGTATCCTGCTGGGAAGAAAATAACTATTTCTACTTGACTGTGTGACACCTAAGCAGCAGCCCAGAGGTATGAGGGGAGGATTTGTGTTACCGAGAAACCCATTAGTGCCGGATGCCAGGTCAGCTGCTGGGGTGAGCGGCACACCGGTGTCCTGGGCAGCTCCAGCCCTCCAGAGTTCCTGCATCTCCTCTGCTGTGTCCTCTCCAGGGTCTCACACAGTGACACGATGCTGCCTGAGCTCCCTCCAGGCCCCATCCCATCCCAAGGCTGGTGGTGGTGCCTTGTCCTGAGGGAGGTCCCCTTCCAAGCACTGGCTGGTCCCTCTGAAGCCTGGGTTTGCAGCAGCAAGCTCAGCTTTTGAGAAGAGCTTTATGCCCTTGAACTTGTGCTGAGCCCAGAAGCCAGCATCCCTGGCTGGTGAGGCTTGAAGGACTCGCAGGGAGACACCTGCACACATGGCAGGGTCATTTAGACACCTCCTGCCACCTTCCCTGACAGGTTTGTGGAGGTTTTTCATGCTGGAGATGTTTACTTTCTTTCAGGACAGACATACCCTGTCCTCTCCAATGGGATTTTTCCCACATCTAGAGTGAGTCTCTGTTGTTTAGCTCTGTTACTACAAAGTCAATCCAGAAAACAGATTATTCCCTTCCTTCTTCTGGAATTTTTTATGTATTTCTGTATTTACTTACCCATTTTGTCCCATTTCCCTGCTCCACCCAGTTTATCTCACCCCGGCTACTATAATGTTTTGCAACAGACAAATGGCTGTCAGTGTTTCCACTGTCTCCTGGATGCCAGCTACATTAAGATGCAGTTCCTTGCTCTGTTTTTCAAGGACTACTCCCTGCTCCACCCAGGCTGACTCCGTGCACTCCAGCCCAGTGCTCCTGGTGGTGTACCAAGTGCAGATGTCCCGGGCATGCCTTTTGCTAGCTGGTTCCCAAGCCTCTCCTTGAAAACCACATTGGCATCTCCCACGGTAGAGGTGCAGCAGCAGAGTACAGCAGATGGTGGCTTTGAGATTCCCGGTGCACCAGCTCTTCCTCAGGCTTGGGTTGCCCTGGTTTGTGGTCCGCAGCGAAGGGTCTCCAAGGCGAGGCCAGAGGCTGTCGGCTCCCCCTCAGCCAAGAAGACACCAGCCCAGCCTCGTACCCTCAGACGTGGCGTGTTGCTGCATCCCTCTGCCAGGCGCCCGCTCCCTGTCACGGAACATCTGTGCCTGGGGACTGGGAAGGGTTAGCAGCACCGTGGTTGGGCTCCCTGGTTGCACATGAAGGTGTGCGTGTGCGTTGGAGGGGAAAGGCCGGAAAGTTTTCATTTCAAAATGAAATTCGTAAGACAGCCAGACCTTTCAGCTTTTTAATATCATCAGTGATTTATGGCAGCACTTAAAGAATGAGCCAGAAGCGGGCAGATCCATCACGCGCTGCCCTTCCCTGTCACGGCGGCGGCGAGGCCAGGCCCAGGGCAGAGCCAGGCCGCAGGACGGCAGCGCAGCTCTCGTCACCTGTCCCTCACAGCAGCTCTGGGCCAGCCCCGGGTCTCATTCACTTGTTTGGCAGTGAGAAGAAAACAGATTGGCTCTCTGCTGAATTCCTCTTGCCCCCTCCCTTCCCACACCTGCCTTGAAACACTAAGAAGATGACTCCAAGTGCTCTTTGTACGTGCAGCAGGAGGCCCACTCTTGTCTTCTGTGCATTAAGTCCCGAGAAACACACTGGCTTTTAGCTTTTTTGCTGAAATTGGTCCCAGCTTGAGGCTCCTCTGCGCTTCCCAATGCTTTGTTACCTCTCTTAAACTCGGTCACTTCAGTTCGGCCTGTCCTGCGTTTGCAAGATTCCCGTTGAGCTTCGGAATGGCAGCACGCGCAGAGACTTGGTCGAACCACCCCATGTGGACAGACCGTCGATCTTTCTACCTGTTCTTCCCGAGCACTTCCAACTTCTCCATCTTCCTGTTCCAAAGAGACCTTTTGCAAGTGTGTTTGTTCATCTTACCAGCCCCAAAGCCTGCTTACTGCACGAGCCCTGACACCAGACAATTTCTGATGGAATGGGAATGGGAATGGGAAGGCTCCCAGAGGAGTCTGGGGCTACAGGAGGAGTTGTCATTTAAAGGAGGCTCTCTCTTTTCTTCCTGAATCCATACCTACATCTGGTATTTAGGGTTTTTCACAATACAGTGCTAGCAACTGCTGTGGAAGATGGCTTTCCCTCAAAAGCTTTGATCCTTTTTTTTCACAGCCTCTGAGCATTCTGTACAGTGGGAATTTAAAATGGTGTGATTATCTTTGGTTGCAGTGCAGAGAATTACTTGAAATAAAGGCATATTTGGCCTTATCTTCTCTGGGGGCAATAACTTCAATGAATTAAACGGAGAAAAGGACGCAGCTTTGTAATATTTCATGAGTTTTCCTTCAGAAGATATGATTTGTCTCTAAAATTTTCTTAGCACCAATGTTCCTAAGTTAATATTAGTTTTATTATCTTCTATTATCCAGCCACTCTGTAGAGACATTTTCACAGCAGATTCCCATTCCAGTTTGTCCATCCACAGGTTCTCAGGGATGATGTTACGCGTTTCCAGCTCCAGTAGGCAAATATGCTTTCCAGTCTGCTTTACTGGACGCTGGGCAAATATTGATTGAGGGTTTGGTGGGGTTATTTGAGTTCTGGGATTTTTACGAAAAAATTGAGAATATTATACTATGAAATGTCAAATAAATCAATGTATGAAACATTTCAAATCTATTACTTTTTTATTAGCCCAGGTCAGTTTAATTAAATCTCTTTATCAAAAATTTGCTTACTCTTTTAGATTCAGTGTCTTGATGCACACATCTATAATTTTCTGGCATCTGAATAAATCTGTAAAGAGTAGTCGTTGTATGTGGTTTATTAGAACTGTTTGTGTTTGGACTATGAAGTGTAAGGCATACTTACTTCCCCTTTTTTTTGCCTAATGCTGAGTAGTTTCAAGAAAATCATCTAGAACTTGGTGTGTAGAATACACATATACCAAGGGTGGACGTTATGGATCCAACTTCAAAAGCCAACCACTAAAATAATGTCTAAAATCTTTTTGTAACTTCAAGGCAGTCCATCAAGATTGCAGCAGTCATATTCATGCTTTTTATGTGAAAATGGGTTGGAAATGTGCTTGTGTACAACTTTATGCTAAAAGAACCCCACCCTTAAACATTTGAGAGAATATAAATACCAAGAAACATTTTGTATAGTAAGTGCCCAGCACCTCCTGAAATGTGGGTGGTGTGGTTGATGGGCAGCAGGGAGGTGAGCTGTTTGTGTTTGAGAGCTTTCAGTCAGGAGAATTACTAGTCTCTGTGGATGGCACATATGCAGGACCGTTGGTGCCACCTATAGTTAGTCTGGCTGACACTTCCCGCTGTAAGACTGTGCTTTCAATGGCTTACGGGCCTGCTCTGCGCGAAACAAATACCCTTACGAGTAATGGTTAATAGCCTTCAAAATGCTTTATAGCCCTAGTGGCTATAAACTGGAAGAGGGGAGATTTAGGCTAGATTTTAGGAAGGAATTCTTTCCTGTGGGGGTGGTGAGACACTGGCACAGGTTGCCCAGAGAGGCTGTGGGTGCCCCCTCTCTGGCAGTGTTCAAGGCCAGGCTGGATGGGGCTCTGAGCAACCTGGTCTGGTGGGAGGTGTCCCTGCCCATGGCAGGGGGGTTGGAACTAGATGGTCTTTAAGGTCCCTTCAACCCAAACCATCCTATGATTCTATGAAGAAGATGTTGGTGGAGATGGGCTCTGGTTTATGCTAAGCTTAGCAGCGCTACTGGATAGGCACAACTCGGAGTTCAGCAGAGATGCTCTCAGTTTTGATTGCTGATAACGGGAATGCTCCAGCATAGTTCTAGCACAGGACAGAAACCAACCCTCAAATCGAAGTGAAATTGAGGACCTAAAGGCGGCTGCAATGTCTTTGTTAGTGCAAAACTGAAGAGAAGGAATTGGCAGTACAGTAGGGTGCGGGTCTGCAAACCCCATTCACCATACTTATTCTCCTTGTTCCACTTTAAGCTGATCTGGGTACTTTTGCCCTTCAGTCTGCCATGCCCAATGTCATGTTAGCGCTCCCAGCATCGATTATTTGTGAGCCTGCTTACAGGAATGTGCAGAACAAGCAGCACCTGCAGGCAGTGCCATGGAAATAAATGAACCCTTGCCTTTTAGCAGTGTGAGGGGATACTTGGCACAATCATTTTTTCATAGGGAGGTAAAGTTTAATAAAGTCTCTGTTTGTTTGTTTGTTTGTCTTTGAGTGACACCTTGGTATTTCTGTTCTTCCATTCAAAAAGTGCTTTCAGTGCAGGTAGCTACATGAATTGGGTTGATCTCTGCTCCTAGGCTGCAGTACATTGCTCTGCTCAGTTTCAGGAAAAAAAAAAATAGTTAAAAATGTCCTGTGTTTATATCTGAGCGTGCTGCTTGACCGTCAGGCTTGGAAAGGCCCTTAAAGATTGTTTTAGCCTGCTGTGCCTAAGTAACTGGAAGAAAATACCTCCCCTCTCATTACCGTGACTTACCTGGAATAACCTTTGTGTGCCGGGGCTGCAGGCTGCTGGCTGGCCAGCACATGTAGGCAAAGGCCAGGGCCTCACCTCCTGCTGGCACTGGGGACTGGGTGGGTGGGCGCACTCGGGGCCCCCCAGAGGCTGTGCAGAAGGCATCCAGTGGGCAGAGCTGCTGGACCGAGCTCTCCTCCCTCGTGTTAGTTTGGGACTGATGGAGGTGAGAACCTTCTGGTGTCAGTGTCACCAGACTGCTGGTTTTTTGTCTTTCAAACGCTGCTGAGCTCAGGAAGCTCCCGCAGCTCGTGTTGCCCCCCCATTTAACTCAGTTGCTGCATCAAAAAAGAAAGAAAAATTTTGATCTTGACATGCCCTTCTTCTCCATCTCCTTTTACAACTTCTGCTGGAAAAAAAAACAGCGATCAAGCGCACCCATGGCGCTGTGGGTCTTTTCAGGGCAGAGCAGCTCCTTTTATCAGACACCTCCCCAGGCCCTGAATGCCCGGCTGAAGGCCACGCTGAGCTGTCAGGGGACACCGGTGTGTGTTTAGTGAATGCAGCTGACCAGCTTTGGTGCCATTTCTTCATCTTTCTTCTGTGTTAAAAGTGAGAGACAAGTACCACTTCAAAACACGCGAATATTGTCTTTTAAGTGCATTTAATGTAGCTCAAGCTCATTTGCAATTGCAAATAGTAAGGCTGCCCTTTTCCCCATACTCTGAATCCCTAAAAATCTCATTAGTGTTAATGTGTGGAGAGGAAGTGCTTAGCCTATCGATGTAGGAATGAAACCATGAGCAAAGCACAGCTCCACAAAGACTCATCCATAGATTAGGATCAGAAGCAACCATTAGATTATTGTCAAGTCTGACCCTCTATCTAATACAGACCGTGGAATCTCATCGACTTAATTCTGTGCTTATCCCAAGAACAGCACCAGCAAAGCAAGCGCAGTGCATTAGCATATTGTGACATAGCCATATCTTCAGGCTTTTCTTATTTTTACCCTGAAACCAGAAGCAAACAGCAGTACTGTGCTATATGATACTGGTGAATAATCTGCAGGAGGAGAGAGATTTGGGCATTTTATCTGTCTGCAGAGGAGAATTTGTATGTCTCTGTGTTTGCACAGGGTTTTATTTCATGCTTTGAAAAATATTCACTGGTAACCAACCAGCACAGAGCTGACCACAAGCCCCGTGTCTCTCTGAGGACAGCAGAAATTGAAATAGGGAGATTTTTTCCCTAAGGTAATTTTCTTCAAAAATCTGTGTGGTCCATGACAACTGCTTTCTAACATCTTACTTTGGAAACTCCCAAGCAGTCATTTCCCTTGGAAACGTGAAGCACGTTTCACATCGGTCTCCTCTCTTGGACTACAACACAAAACTGCCCTTGAAGGCACCTGGAAGGCGTTCAGGGGGATACCACACACGCACACAAGTCGAGCCAGGCTGTCTGAAGGAGTCACGCTGGGCATTTGCATGTTTTAACCATTAGCCAACATTTTGCTGAACAAGGGACTAAAGAGATGAGATGGGGGAAGTCTGAAGGAATCCAGAGAAGTGGTGGCTGGCAGTGTACAAAGTACAGAGGTCCCAGGCTAGACACACTCGTGCTGTCCTGAAGGAAGAATCCTCCTGCACCAGTCTGGCGTGCCCCAACCCCTTGGTGCTCCCCATCCCTCTGCAGCCTCCTGCAGCACAGAGGGAAGGAGAGTCTCGGCTGCTGGAGTGTTGCAAAGCTTTTGCTGCCCTTGGGTGGGTGAGGCATGGGCTGTTAGCGTTTGTCTGTAACCGTACCATTTCTGTCTCCTTTCATTCCAAAGCTCAGACATCCTGTGACTGGCTTAGTTCCATTCCTCTGTCACTAAGATGCTTTAGGGAATGTTGTTGTGCGGGTTAGTTTTTGCCTCTAAGCTGCATTTGGATCCTGTTTGTTGACCTTTTCCTTTATATGAATCGGGGCTACTGGTATTGAAAGCAGAGATTTGACCCCTGGCTGCAGGAACCCCCCGGCTGGTGCAGAGCCATTTGCCCAGGGTGCTACACAGGGCAGGGCGAGGCTCAGTAAGGCCCTGTGAGCAAAGGCAAACCCCACAGCAGATGTATGCAAAACCCCACAGCAGATGTATGCAATCCACATTGCCTCAGCTGCTTCACTGCAGCATCCTGTGACTCATGTTAACCTGCCTAGAAGGCGTTAGATAACCATATTTGAAAGACTCGGTGTTCAAGAAGGCATCTCAGCCCTTTTGCCTATCAGACTGGAAGGTCAGTACTTGCCTTAATACTTGGCTTTGAGGCTAAATTAATTACTGTGCATAAGGCTCTTTGAAATCCACAGGTAAGCTGTGTTAAGTAAGTGTAAATGCCATTACCAAAACCTGTCCCCTGCTGCTTTGATAAAATCCATTCAGAATATGAAAAAAGACATTTGTAGCTGGGAGGGCAGGCAGCACAGCAAAGCACAGGGCCGTGCTGGGACACCTCGGGTAGCTCTGAATAACGAGAGGCAGGAGCCCTTTGCCTCGGCTGACAGGCCCCATTCCCCGGCAGGGTCCATCACCTGCCCTAGCAGAAAAGCTTGCTGTACAGAACATGGCAGCTGGCGGCTGCTGTGCAGCAGCCCAGTGGGCCCTGCGGGATCCCCCGAAGACAGATTACAGCCTCTCCAAAGCATCCAGTAGCAGTAATGGTAGAAAATTAGGGAGCTATTAACAAAATAATGAAGGGCTGTGGGTGGACATAGTGCTGTGTGTGTCAGAAGGCCGTGTGCTCTTTCTGTCAGTCTGGCTTTAGCAGAGAGGCAGGTTTATAGCTAATATTCTCCCTGCTCCTCAGGAAATCGTGTCCGTGTGAACGTTTCCCGTAGGCACTAGCAGGAATCCCCATGGGCTTCATGTCTTTTGCCAAGGTCAGAGCCAACAAACAAGCTGAGATTACTAATTTTCAGTGTCTTCCTGCCCCATCTCAGCAGCAAAAAGCCAGGCAGGGTCTGCTTGCTGTAGCTGGGGGAGGGACTGCAGAGGGAGGACTGGTTTTCCAGCGCTGAGAAAAGCAGTGGTAGCGTCTCAGGCTTTTTTTTTTTTTTTCAGTTTTGTGCAAATACATCTGCAACCTGGATGTGTAAGCACCTTTGCTCCTTTGCATTGGCTTCAAAGCAAAACCCTGGACAACGTGAACAGCTCATGCCAAGAAATTTGGAGACAATAAAGCTTTATCTTCTGGTGTAGGAACATTTTTACTCAGCGTCATAATGAACTGTTTGAAGTTCCTACAGGCACTGATGTGTTTTTCTGCGAATGGTGTGGTAAGTGACAAGGCAGTCAGTTTCCAGCCTGCCTGACTTACTGGTGCCTGTGCTCTCTTTGCAGTTGTCCAACACAGCAATTCTCCATCAGATCAGACGAGACCAAGTGACAGACACGTGTCGAGCAAACAGCGTGTCGAGCAGGAAGCGCCGTGTGCTGACGCCCAACGATCTCAAACACCTGGTGGTGGATGAAGATCATGAAATGATCTATTGCTACGTCCCCAAAGTGGCCTGCACAAACTGGAAGAGAGTCATGATGGTTTTGACGGGAAGAGGCAAGTACAGCGATCCAATGGAAATCCCGGCCAACGAAGCCCACGTGTCTTCGAACCTGAAGACCCTCAACCAGTACAGCATCCCAGAGATCAACCACCGCTTGAAAAACTACATGAAGTTCCTCTTTGTTCGCGAGCCTTTTGAGAGACTGGTGTCAGCCTACAGGAACAAGTTCACCCAGAAGTACAACACTTCCTTCCACAAGCGCTACGGCACCAAAATCGTGAGGCGCCAGAGGAAGAACGCGACCCAGGAAGCTCTGCGTAAAGGCGACGACGTGAAATTTGAAGAGTTTGTGGCGTATCTCATCGACCCGCACACCCAAAGAGAAGAGCCCTTCAACGAGCACTGGCAGACTGTGTACTCCCTCTGCCACCCTTGCCACATCCACTACGACCTCATAGGAAAATACGAAACACTCGAAGAGGATTCGAATTACATTCTCCAGCTCGCAGGAGTCGGCAGCTACCTGAAGTTCCCCACCTATGCAAAGTCTACGAGAACTACTGATGAAATGACCACAGAGTTCTTCCAGAACATCAGCTCGGAGCACCAAACGCAGCTGTATGAAGTCTACAAACTTGATTTTTTAATGTTCAATTACTCAGTGCCAAGCTACCTGAAATTGGAATGAGGGATGGGTTGGGGGGAGAGAGGGGAGAGAAAGCCTGTTTTATTTAAGATTTTTATTTGTCATAATAAATATGGAGAGTGGGTTATTTTGTAAATTAATATTTTCTTTTTTTGAATGATGCTGCGAGCAGCACAGTCAAAATTATTTAAATCAACTGTAAGAAAGGACAGCTCTCTTTGCAGGGTAACAGGATTGTGGCGATCTAGCTGTAGAAATGAAAAATACTGCTACACTGTTTAAAACATGTTAATAGTGTTCTGGTGAATTTCATTGATCTTGCATTCCTCAAATTCTAATTAATGTTATTTATACTTATTTAAAACATGGTCTCTTGGTAGGTTTCACTTTAGCAACAGAGATCAGATAGCATTTGGACAAAAGGAATCTGGTTTTATACTTTCCTCAGTTGAGCTTGTCTCTGGGTAATAATCTTCTTCCATTAGACTTTTGTGCAGGTAAATACAGGAGTGGTTCTTGGTGCCACGTGCTTTGAGAATAATGATGGAAATAATTACTTCAGAAAGTGATACTGCATTTAAACATACTATAAAGCTGCCTTTCTAGCCCTGAAAGGGAAAAAATTAAACAGATTTTGATAGATACATGATCTCTAAACCCATGATTACAAGAAATGTGAATGTATTTCTTGGGAGGATAAACCATGAACTTTTAAAAAATCTGGACTGAATGGTTTTATCAAGAAAATGTAGAGTCCCATTGTCTCAACATTTGAAGCCTGCCTGCCCAAATGAATGCAGATTTGCAGATTGTCCAACTGAAAAATCAGCATTTTGAAAGTGACCGTGGAGATTTTTGAATGTCCGAAGCAGTTGGCAGTCGCTTAATTCATATCCAGAATGGGAGCTCCGGGGAGCTCTGTCCTCTGGGAGTCAGTCGTGCCTCCTACTTGATTTTAGGATGGGCAACCAGAATTGGCTAAAGCGCTCGAAAACCACCAGTCATGATATGTTGCTATAAAGGATGCAAGCACGTCATTGAAAAAGTCAGAAAGTCATCTTCGTGTTGATCTCTGAGCATGCAAGGCAATAAAAGAGGTCTCTAAGCTTCCTACATGCTGGTTTCATGGCTTTTTCCTATGGGGGAGAGGGGAGTCTTCTTTCTCCAGGTGTGGCTGGAATACTATTGACAGGGACGTTTCTGATCTCCCGCGGGCTAGGACTCCATCTCAGTCAGGTCTAGTGTGAGAACATGACCTTCCCACCTAAGGTGAATGTCTCAGTGGCAGTTGTTTCGCTTGCTTTAACACGGTGCGGGTGAGACGTGCAGCCAGGAGGGCAGCAGGAGCAGGACTGGAACCTGGTCTGGAGCCAGCAGCAGGTGTGTGAGGCAGGGAGCTGAGGCTCTGCTCTGGTAACGGGTGTCGGCAGTGTGTGCTTGGTCCTCGGGGCGACTGCCCGCGTCTGGGTCTGCGTCTGGGCTTACCCTCGGGCAAACTGCAGCTTCCCGAAAAGCAGGGGGCAGGTTTGATTTTGCAAAGCTTCATTAACCCGGGGTTTTGTTCAGGGAACGAAAGAGAAGCGATTGGCACAGGCTTTAGTCGAGGCGTTTGTGGGAATGTAAAATCTGTTGTTTGTAAAACTGGGGTTTTGAACTGCCTGCATGTGTATCTTCTTTAATCAAACCCAACGCGTCCAGAAATTAGCACAGATTTAGGTAAAGTCAGCCAAAGGCAGAGCTGCTGTAACAGGCTCAGAGCCAGATCCTGGCAGTAGCAGCGTGCAGGGGCCAACGGTGGCTGCTGAGTTACACAGCCTCCAGGACACCACATGGTTAAAGAAGTAACATTGCTCTCTCTTATTTTGCAAAAATAAGAGTGAATCACTGAGTGAATCTGGGCGATGAACGAATTAACAGAGCAAACAAGAGCTGAACTTCTCTCAGCATTGTGCTTGGTCCTGCCCAGGCGTTGGGTCATTATTTTTTATCGTGCCCTCCCAATAAATCTCGCAGCCACACTGGAACACAGTTTTTGTAACCTGGGTCCCCTGGTAACTAAGAGTGGCTGCTGAGCTGGACAGCTCTGAATCCCTGCGTGCTTTCTGAAGGCTGAGCAGTGCTTTACTTGAAAGCAGTTTTGTTTCACTTAGAGTACGTGGAGCTGTTGCAAGTGCCTCTCAGAGTGTGCCATGGCTTTCTTTTGTTTGAAGTTCAGTGGGTATATGTTTGTTAACCAAAATAATGAATTGGTTTGAGGGTAGATCCTCCCTCCCCCTATCTATCCTGCAAGCTATTTGTGTGCTTTTGTGGTCGGGTACCCAACAGCGCTAATAATTTTGTCCAATTTTCATAGTTATCTGTTAATCCACTTCAACAGAATATGATTTACATTTTTTCATTTAAGAAAAAAAGTTGCTTCAGAAAGTAAATGTGTTAAAAATGGGATGTGCTTTCCCTCTTCTTTTTGTACTTCTTGCTTTGCTCTCTCATCGCCACATTTTTATCTGTTCTTAAATATTCTCTTTAGCTTCACAGCTTTGGAGACGCACACACAAAAAAAAAAAAAAAAAAAAAAAAC
>VXAV01002562.1:1381-12937 GCA_013399715.1 Alectura lathami | reverse complement strand
GTGATGCCATGGTGATTCTATGGTGATTACATGGTGATGCTACGGTGATTCTATGGTGATGATATGGGGACTCTATGGTGATTCCATGGGGATTCTATGTGGTAATACCTTGGTGATTCGGTGGTGATGCCATGATGATTCTACTGTGATGCCATGGTGATTCTATGGTGATTCTATGGCGATGCCATGCTGATGACATAGTGATTCTATGAGGATGCAACGGTGCTTCTGTGGTGATTCTATGGTGATTAGATTGCGATTCTATGGTGATGCCAGTGTGATGCCACGGTGATTCTATGGTGATGCCATGGAGACTCTATGGTGATGGCATGATAATACTATGGTGATTCTATTGTGACGTCATTGTGATGCCATGGTGATTCTATGGTGATGTCATGGTGATTCTATGGTGATGCCAGGGTGATGACATGGTGATTCTGTGGTGATGCCGTGGTGATTCATTGGTGATGGCATGGTGATGGAAATGTGATGCCATGGTGATGCCATGGCGATTCTGTGGTGATGCCATGGTGATGCCATGATGATTTTATGGTGATGCCATGGTCATGCAAAGGTGATTCTATGGTGATTGGATGTTGATGTAATAGTGATGCCATGATGGTGTTATGGTTATTTTATGGTGATATTATGGAGATTCTAAGGTGACGGCATGGTGATTCTATGGTGATGGCATAGTGATGGCATGGAGATTCTATGGTGATTCTATGGCGATGCCATGGTGATGCCATGGTGATTCTATGGTGATGCCATGGTGATTCCCTGCTGATTCTATGTGATGCCATAATATAATTGTGACGGGATAGTGATTCTATGGAAATGAAATGGTGATGCCATGGTGATTCTATGGTGAATCTAAGGTGATGCCATGGTGATGCCATGGTGATTACATGGTGATTCAATGGTGATGCCATTGTGATGCCATGGTGATGGCATGGTGATTCAATGGTCATTCTGTGGCGATGCCATGGTGATTCGATGGTGATGCCATGGTGATTCTACAGTGATGCCATGGTGATTGCATTGTGATACTATGATGACTTTATGGTGATGTCATGGTGATATAATGGTAATGTCATGGTGATTCTATTGTGATGCCATGGTGATGGCATGGTGTTGGCATGGTGATTCTATGGTGATGCCATGGTGATTTTACGGTGATGCCGTGGTGAAGCCATGATGATGCCATGGTTATGCCATAGTTATGCCAAGGTGATTCTATGGTGATTCTATTGTGATGCCGTGGTGATACCATGGTTATTCTATGGTGATTCTATGGTGATGCCATGGTGATGGCATGGTGTTGGCATGGTGATTCTATGGTGATTCTATGGTGATGCCATGGTGGTTCTATGGTGATTCTATTGTGATGGCATAGTGATGGCCTGGTGATTCTATGGTGGTTCTATGGCTATGCCACTGTGATGCCTTGGTGATTCTATGATGATTCCATGGTGATGCCATGGTGATTCTGTGGTAATGCTATGGTGCTTCCAGGGTGATTCTAGAGTGATGACATTGTAATGCCATGGAGATTCTATGGTCATGCATTGGTGATGCCATGGTCATGCCATTGTGATTCAATGGTGATGCCTTGGTGATGCTGTGGTGATGCCGTGGTGATGCCATGGTTATTCCAAGTTTCTGCTATGGTTATGCCATGGTGATGCAATGGTGATTCTATGGTGATGCCATGGTGATGCCATGGTGATGCCATGGTGATGCCATAGTGATTCTATGGTGAATCTATAGAGATGCCATGGTGATGCTATGGTGATTCGATGGTGATTCTATGGTGATTCTATGCAGATGCCATGGTGATTATACAGTGATTCTATTGTGATGCCATAGTGATTCCATTGTGGTTCTATGGTGATGCCATGGTGATGCTATGGAGATTCTATGGTGATGCCATGCTGATGACATAGTGATTCTATGGGGATGCCATGGTGATACCATGGTGATTCTATGGTGATGCCATGGTGATGCTATGGAGATTCTATGGTGATGCCATGCTGATGACATAGTGATTCTATGGGGATGCCATGGTGATACCATGGTGATTCTATGGTGATGCAATGGTGATTCCATATTGATGCCATGGTGATTCTATGGTGATTCTGTTGTTGTTGCCATTGTGATGCTATGGTGATACCATGGTCATGCCATGGTAATGCCATGGTGAATCAATGGTAATGCCATTGTGATGCCGGGATGATACCATGGTGATTCTGTGTTTCTTCTATGGTTATGCCATGCTTATACCATGGTGATGCCATTGTGATTCTATGGTGATGCCATGGTGATGCTACGGTGATACCATGGTGATTCTATGGTGATGGCATGGTGATTCTATGGTGACTCCATGGTGATGACATGGTGATTCTATTGTGAAGCCATGGTGATTATTTTGTAATAGCATGGTGATGACAAGGTGATGCCATGGTTATGCCATGGTGATTCTATGTTGATGCCATTGTGACTCTATGGTGATTCCGTGGTGATGCCATGGTGATTCTATGGTGATGCCATGGTGATGCTACGGTGATACCATGGTGATTCTATGGTGATGGCATGGTGATTCTATGGTCACTCCATGGTGATGACATGGTGATTCTATTGTGAAGCCATGGTGATTATTTTGTAATAGCATGGTGATGACAAGGTGATGCCATGGTTATGCCATGGTGATTCTATTTTGATGCCATGGTGTTGCCATGGTTGTGCAACAGTGATTCTGTGGTGATGCCATGGTAATTCTATGCTGATTCTATGGTGATGCCATGGGGACTCTATGGTGATTCCATGGTGATTCTATGGTGATACTGTGCTGATGCCTTGGTGATTCTATGGTGATGCCATGATGATTCCACTGTGATGGCATGGTGATGCCATGGTGATGCAAAGGTGATTCTATGGTGATACTATTTTGATTTAATGTGATACCATGGTGATGCTATGGTGATTCTATGGTGATGCCATGATGATTCCACTGTGATGGCATGGTGATGCCATGGTTATTCTGTGGTGATGCCATGGTAATTCTATGCTGATTCTATGGTGATGCCATGGTGATTCTATGGTGAATCTAAGGTGATTCCATGGTGATTCTATGGTGATACTGTGCTGATGCCTTGGTGATTCTATGGTGATGCCATGATGATTCCACTGTGATGGCATGGTGATGCCATGGTTATTCTGTGGTGATGCCATGGTAATTCTATGCTGATTCTATGGTGATGCCATGGTGTTTCCATGGTCAATCTGTGGTGATGGCATGGTGATTACATGTTGATTCCATGGTTATTCTATGGTGATTCTATGGTGATTCCATGGTGCTGCCACGGTGATTCTATTGTCATGCCATGGGGACTCTATGGTGATTCCATGATAATTCTATGGTGATCCATGGTGATGCCATGATGATTCCACTGTGATGGCATGGTGATGCCATGGTGATTCTATCGTGATTCCATGGTGTTGCCATGGTCATTCTGTGGTGATGGCATGGTGATGGCATGTTGATTCCATGGTTATTCTATGGTGATTCTAAGGTGATGCCATGGTGTTGCAATGGTGATACCATGCTGATTCTATAGTGATGCCATGGTGATGCCATGGTTATGCAATGGGGATTCTATTGGGATGCCATAGTGATTCTATAGTGATGCCATGATGATTCTAGGCTGATGACATGGTGATGCCATGGAGACGCCATGATGATTCTATCGTGATGCCATTGTGATTCCATGGTGATTCTGTGGTGCTGCAATGCTGATACTATGGTGATTCTACGGAGATGCCGTTGTGACTCTATTGTGATGCCATGGTGATTTTGTGGTGATGCCATGGTGATTCTATGGTGCTTCTACTGTGATGGCATGGTGATGCCATGGTGATACAATGGTGATTCTGTCGTGATGACATGGTGATGCCAAGGTGAATCTATGGTGATTCCATGGTGATTCTATGGTGATCCTATTGTGATGCAGTGGTGATGCCATGTGATTCTATTCTGATGGCATGGTGGTGGCATGCTGATTCTATGGTGATGCCATTGTGATGATACGGTGATGCCATGGTGATTCTATGGTGGTGCCATGGTGACGCCATGGTGATTCTATGGTGATTCTATGGAGATGTAATGGTGATGCCGTAGTGATTCCATGGTGATTCAACATTGATTCTTTGGTGAAGCCTTGGTGATGCCACAGTGATGCCGTGGTGATTCTAAGGTGATGGCATGGTGAAGCAGTTGTGATGCCATTGTGATTCCATGGTGATTTGATGGAGATACAATGGTGATGCCATGGTGATTCTATTGTCAATCAGTGGTGATGCCATGGTGATGCCAAGGTGATGGCATGGTGATTCTATGGTGATTCGATGGCGATGCCATGGTGATTCTATGGGGATGCCATGGTGATTCTATGGAAATACCATGGTGATTCTTCGGTGATTCTATGGTGATGCCATAGTCATTCTATGGTGATGCCATGCAGATTCAATGGTGATGATATTGTGATTCTATGATGATTCTATCGAAAAGTCATGGTGATGCAATGGTGATTCTATGGTGATTCCATTTTGATTCAATGGTGATTCCATGGTGTTTCTATGGTGATGGCATGGTGACGCCATGGTGATTGTATGGTGATGCCCTGGTGATGCCATAGTGATTCTATGGTGATTCTATGGTGATGCCATGGTGATGCCACGATGATGCCATGGTGATGCAATTCTGATTGTATGGTGGTGACATGGTGATGGCATCGTCATTCTATACTTTTCCATTGTAATTCTATTGTAATGCCATGGTTATTCTATGGTTATGCCATGACGATTCTCTTGTGATGCCATGGTGATGCCATGGTGATTCTATGGCGATGCCATGGTGATGCCATGGTGATGCCATGGTGATACTATTGTGATTCTATTGTGATTCTATGGTGATTCTGTGGTATTGCCACGGTGATTTTATGGAGATGGCATAGTGATGGCATTGTAATGCCATGGTTTTGTATTGGTGATGCCATGGTGATGCCATGGTGATTCTATGCTGATACCATAGTGATTCTACGGTGATGCCATGGTGATTCTACGGTGATATTATTGTGATGCCATGGTGATTCTATGGTGATGTCATGGTGTTGCCATGGTGATTCTGTGGTGATGGCATGGTGATGGCATGTTGATTCCATGGTTATTCTATGGTGATTCTGTGGTGATTCTAATGTGATGCCATGGTGATGCAATGGTGATGCCATGCTGATTATATTGTGATGCCATGGTGATGCAATGGTGATGCATGGGGATTCTATTGTGATTCCATAGTGATTCTATCGTGATGCCATTGTGATTCCATGGTGATTCTATGGTCCTGCAATGCTGATACTATGGTGATTCTATGGAGATGCCGTTGTGACTCTATTGTGACGCCATGGTGATTCTGTGGTGATGCCATGGTGATTCTATGGTGCTTCTATTGTGATGGCATGGTGATGCCATGGTGATACAATGGTGATTCTGTGGTGATGCCATGGTGATTCTATGGTGATTCTATTGTGATGCAGTGGTCATGCCATGGTGATTGTATTGTGATGCCATGGTGATTCTATGGTGCATGTATTGTGGTGGCATGGTGAAGCCATTGTGATACTATGGTGATTCTGTGGTGATGCCATGGTGATGCCATGGTGATGCCATGGTGATTCCATGATGAATCTATGGTGATTATATTGTGATGCCATGGTGATGCCATGGTGATTCTACAGTGATGGCATGGTGATTCTATGGTGTTTCTATTGTGATGCAGTGGTGATGCTATGGTGATTCTATGGTGATGCCATGGTGAGTCTATGCTGATGGCATGGTGGTGGCATGGTGATTTAATGGTGATGGCATGGTGATCCTACGGTGATGCCATGGTGATTCTATGGTGATGCAATGGTGACGCCATTGTGATTCTATGGTGATGGTATGATGATTCCATGGTGATTCTATGGTGATTCTATGGTGATGCCATGGTGAGTCTATGGTGATGCCATGGTGATGCCATGGTGATTCTATGGTGATTCTATGGTGATGCCATGGTGAGTCTATGCTGATGGCATGGTGGTGGCATGGTGATTTAATGGTGATGGCATGGTGATCCTACGGTGATGCCATGGTGATTCTATGGTGATGCAATGGTGACGCCATTGTGATTCTATGGTGATGGTATGATGATTCCATGGTGATTCTATGGTGGTTCTATGGTGATTCTGTGGGGGTTCTATGGTGATGCCATGGTGATGCCATGGCGATTCTATGGTGATGCGATTGCGATGCCATGGTCTTTCTATGCGGGTTCTAAGGTGATGCAAGGGTGATGCAATGCTGATTCTGTGGTGATACCATGGTGATGCTATGGTGTTTCTATGGTGATTCAATTGCGATGCTGTGGAGATGCAATGGTGATTGTATGTTGATGGTATGGTGGTAGCATGCAGATTCTATGGTGATTCTATGTTGATGCCATTGTAATGCCATGGTGATTATATTGTTATGCAATGGTGATACCATGGTGATTCTATGGGGATTCTGTTGTGATGCCATGGTGATTCTATTGTTATGGCATGCTGTTAGTATGGTGATTCTATGGGGATGCCATATTGATGCCATGGTGATTCTGTGGTGATACCATGGTGATTCTAAGTTGATGGCATGGTTTTGGCATGGTGATAATGTTGTGATTCTATGTTGATTCTATGGTGATGCCATTGTGATTCTATGGTGATGCCATGGTGATGCCATGGTGATGCCATACTGATTCTGTGATGATGCCATTGTGATTCTATGTGGATTCTATTGTCATGCCACTGTGATTCAGTGGTGATTCTATGGGGAAGCCATGGTAATTCTACGGTGATGGCGTGGTGATGGCATCGTGATTCTAAGGTGATGTCACAGTTATGCCCTGGTGATTCTATGGTGATTCTATGGTGATCCTATGGTGATGCCACAGTGATCCCATTGTGATTCTATGGTGCTGCCATGGTGATCCTATGAAGATGCCATGGTGATTCTATGGGGTTTCTGTGGTGGTTCTATGGAGATGCTAAGGTAATGCCATTGTGATTCTCTGGTGATGCCATGATGATGCCATGGAGGTGCCATGTTGTTTCTGTGGTGATATCATGGTGATGCCATGATGATTCTATGGTGATTCTATGGTGATGCCAGGGTGATTCTGTGGTGATGGCATGTTGATTCAGTGGTGATGCCATGGTGATGCCATGGTGATTCCATGGTCATTCTGTCATGATGCTATGGTGATTCCAGGGTGATTCTATGGTGATGACATTGTAATGCCATGGAGATTCCATGGTGATGCCTTGGTGATGCCATGGTCTTGCCATGGTGATTCTATGGTTATGCCATGGTGATGCCATGGTGATTCCATGGTCATTCTGTCATGATGCTATGGTGATTCCAGGGTGATTCTATGGTGATGACATTGTAATGCCATGGAGATTCCATGGTGATGCCTTGGTGATGCCATGGTCTTGCCATGGTGATTCTATGGTTATGCCATGGTGATGCCACGGTGATGCCATAGTGATTCCAAGTTTCTTCTATGGTCATGCCATTGTGATGCCATGGTGATTCTATGGTGATTCTATGGAGATTCTATGGTGATGCCATTGAGATGCCATGGTGATTCTATGGTGATTCTATGTTGATGCCATTGTGATTCTACGGTGATGCCGTGGTGAGGCCATGATGATGCCATGGTTATGCCATGGTGATGCCATGGTGATTCTATGGTGATTCTGTGGTTATGCCATGGTGATGCCATGGTGATTCTATGGTCATGCCATGATGATTCTACGGTGATTCTATGGTGATTCACTTGTGATGCCATGATGATGCCATGGTGATTGTATGGTGTTGCCATGGTCATGCCATGGTGATGCCATGGTGATTCTATGGTGATGGAATCGTGATGTCATGGTGATGATACTTTTGCCATGGTGATGCCATGTTGGTTCTATGGTCGTTCTATGGTCATGCCATGGTGATTCTATGGTGATTCCATGATGATATCATGATGCTTCTATGGTGGTGCCATGGTGTTTCCATGGCGATGCAATGGTGATTCAATTTTAATTCTCTGATGATGGCACGGTGATTCTTTGGTTATTCAATGGAGTTTCTATGGTGATGATATGGTGATTCTATGGAGATTCTATGGATGTGGCACGGTGATGCCTTGGTGATGCCATGGTGATGTCATGGTGATTCTATGGTGATGCCATGGTGATGTCATGGTGATTCTATGGTGATGCCATGGTGATGCCATGGTTATGCCATGGTGATTCTATGGTAAATCTATTTTGATGCCATGGTGATTCTATGGTAATTCTATGGTGATTCTGTGGTGATGCTATGGGGATTCTATGTTGATGACATGGTGATTCTATGGTGATGCCATTGTGAGGCCATGGTGATTCAATGGTGATTCTATGGTCATGCCATGATGATTCTACGTNTGATGATTCTATGGAGATTATATGGTGATTCTATGGTGATGTTATGTTGATTCGATGGTGATTCTATGATGATGCCATGGTGAGTCCATGGTGATGCCATGGTCGTGCCATGGTTATTTGATGGTGATGTCATTCTGATGCCATGGTGATTCTATGGTGATACCATCGTAATTCTATGGTGATTCTATTGTGGTGGCATGGTGATTCTGTGGTGAAGCCACTGTGTTTCAGTGGTGATGCCATGGTGATTGTACGGTGTTGCCATGGTCGTGCCATGGTTATTTGATGGTGATGTCATTCTGATGCCATGGTGATTCTATGATGATGCCCTGGTGAGTCCATGGTGATGCCATGGTCGTGCCATGGTTATTTGATGGTGATGTCATTCTGATGCCATGGTGATTCTATGATGATGCCCTGGTGAGTCCATGGTGATGCCATGGTCGTGCCATGGTTATTTGATGGTGATGTCATTCTGATGCCATGGTGATTCTATGATGATGCCCTGGTGAGTCCATGGTGATGCCATGGTCGTGCCATGGTTATTTGATGGTGATGTCATTCTGATGCCATGGTGATTCTATGATGATGCCCTGGTGAGTCCATGGTGATGCCATGGTCGTGCCATGGTTATTTGATGGTGATGTCATTCTGATGCCATGGTGATTCTATGATGATGCCCTGGTGAGTCCATGGTGATGCCATGGTCGTGCCATGGTTATTTGATGGTGATGTCATTCTGATGCCATGGTGATTCTATGATGATGCCCTGGTGAGTCCATGGTGATGCCATGGTCGTGCCATGGTTATTTGATGGTGATGTCATTCTGATGCCATGGTGATTCTATGATGATGCCCTGGTGAGTCCATGGTGATGCCATGGTCGTGCCATGGTTATTTGATGGTGATGTCATTCTGATGCCATGGTGATTCTATGATGATGCCCTGGTGAGTCCATGGTGATGCCATGGTCGTGCCATGGTTATTTGATGGTGATGTCATTCTGATGCCATGGTGATTCTATGATGATGCCCTGGTGAGTCCATGGTGATGCCATGGTCGTGCCATGGTTATGGCATGGTGATTCTATGGTGATTATATGGTGATGCCATACGGATGCAACAATGGTTCTATGTTAATCCCATGGTGACTCTATTGTGAAGGCATCGTGATATCTTGGTGATTCTATGGAGATGCAATGGCAATGCGGTGATGATGCCTTTGTGATTCTGTGATGATTCTACGGTGAAGCCATGGTTATTCGATCGTGATGGCATGGTGATTCGATGGTGATTCTATGGTGATGCCATGAAGCTTCTATGGTGATTCTATGGTGATTCACTTGTGATGCTATCATGATTCTATTGTGATGCCATGGTAATGCCATAGTGATTCTATGGTGATGCCATGGTGANTGATGCCCTGGTGAGTCCATGGTGATGCCATGGTCGTGCCATGGTTATTTGATGGTGATGTCATTCTGATGCCATGGTGATTCTATGGTGATACCATCGTAATTCTATGGTGATTCTATTGTGGTGGCATGGTGATTCTGTGGTGAAGCCACTGTGTTTCTATTGTGATGGCAGGGTGTTGGCATGGTGATTCTATGGTGATGCCGTGGTGATTCCATGGTGATTGTATTGTGATGCCATGGTGATTCTATGGTGATTCTATGGTGATTCTATGGTGATGCCATGGTGGTTCTCTGTTTAAGCCATTGTGATTCTATGGTTATGCCACGGTGATTCTATGGTGATGCCATGGTGGTTCTCTGTTTAAGCCATTGTGATTCTATGGTTATGCCACGGTGATTCTATGGTGATGCCATGGTGGTTCTCTGTTTAAGCCATTGTGATTCTATGGTTATGCCACGGTGATTCTATGGTGATGCCATGGTGGTTCTCTGTTTAAGCCATTGTGATTCTATGGTTATGCCACGGTGATTCTATGGTGATGCCATGGTGGTTCTCTGTTTAAGCCATTGTGATTCTATGGTTATGCCACGGTGATTCTATGGTGATGTTATGGTGATGCCATTGTGATTCTGTGATGATGCCATGGTGATGCCATGGTTAAGCCATGGTTATTTGATTGTGATGCCATTGGGATGCCATGGTGATTCCGTGGTGATGTCATGGTGATTCTGTGGTGATGGCATTGTGATTCTATGGTTATGCCACGGTGATTCTATGGTGATGCCATGGTGGTTCTCTGTTTAAGCCATTGTGATTCTATGGTGATGCCATGATGATTCTATGGTGGTGGAATCATGATGTCATGGAGTTTCTATGGTGTTGCCATGGTGATGTCATGGTGATTCTATGGTGATGCCATGGTGATTCCATAATTGTTCTGAGTTGATGCCATGGTGATTCTATTGTGATTCTATGGTGACGGCATGGTATTAGCATTGAGATTCTATGGAGTTGCCATGGTCATGGAAATGTGATGGCATGGTGATTATATGGTGATGTCATGTTGACGCCATGGTGATTCTATGGTGATACCATGGTGATGTTATGGTGATGCCATGGAGATCCTATGATGATGCCATGGTGATGCCATGGTGATGCCATGGTAATTCTATGGTAATACCATGGTGATTCGATGGTGATTCCATGGTGATGCCATGGTGATTCTATGGTGATTCCATGGTGATTCTATGGTGATTCTATGGTGATGTCATGGTGATTCTGTGGTGAAGCCATGGTGATTCTATTGTGATGGCATGGTGTTTCAATGGTGATGCCATGGTGATTCTATGGGGATACCATGGTGATTCTGTGATGAATCTATGGTGATGCCATTTTGATTCTATTGTGATGAAATGATGATTCTATGGACATTCTATGGTTGTGCCGTGGTGATGGTATTGTGATGCGATGGTGATTCTAAGGTGATTCTACGGTGATGCCATGGTGATTCTATGGTCATACCATGGTGATGCCATGGTGATTTAAAGGTGATGCAATGGTGATTCTATGGTGATGCCATGGTGATT
>VXAV01002561.1:368502-406314 GCA_013399715.1 Alectura lathami | reverse complement strand
ATGAAGATTCTGGATAATTCTAGAATTAAAAGAAAAAATGTTGTAAAGTGAGGAATCAAGGGACAAATTTTCCCCATCTGTATTTGAAGAAACATGGAGTTACTTCAAAAATGAAGGACTTTGTACAGGATGTGTACACCTGTTAGTCACACCACTGGTCTGTTAACAGCAGTAATCAAAGGGCTGTGCACAGCGCTGAAAATGTCTTGTGGGGAGCCCTTCTCAGGCCCTGAAATATGCAGCTGGTTCACTTAGTGATGAGACCACTTGTGACAGGAAGAGAGACCATGAGGTGCAGCAGAAGAATTTGCATTGTGCCTTTTGCTTTTTTGATGTCCGTTTCCCCAGCAAGAGTACCTAGCCCAGTATTCTAGCGCAAAGCCGTGTTGAAGGGTTGAAGTACAAAGTTGCGTTGTTACACTAAGGAATGTGAAACTTTTCTACTATTGTTTTTTCTCTCAGGAGAAAAAAAAAATCTGCCACTACTTGGCAGAAAAGCAACAAAATCATGCAAGATAGTCACGGGAGTCTTCAAAAACAGTAGTGAAGTGAATCAGTGTCTCAGACGTTTTTCTACTACAGCTGCTGAACTCCAGCGTGAAAAGCTGACTGTGTATTCTCCATGTGGAGGGGAAATAACTGGTGAGGAAAGGAAGAGGGAACAGTGAAATAAAATCCTAGTAGGATAAATGTGACAAGTGAGCTGCAGTGGAAACTCATATTGCATAATACTTCTATTCTACTTCTTCATTAAAAACATGGAAGATCTCCTCAAGGTTATGTAATAAAACTTCAGTAAGTTCAGAATTAACTAGAGGATTGTTAATGAACCACTACTAGCAGACTGCAAAATAATACATTTTAGGCAGTCAGTACAAAAGGCAAAAATGTTAATAATCTACATGGCATTATGATGTGCATTCCTTCTGCTGAGGTGCAAAATGTACTGCCAAGGATCCTTGATACATGTAATTAATGTTTAATTTTCTTTACGCTGCAAGAACCTTCATCTGAAAAAATACTCTGGAATCAGAGTCAGTTCCAGTTCTTTGTCCGTTTCATGGTGGCAGGTAGTTTCTATATTCATATTGTGACTAAAAATCACATGAGTTGTGGACTTCAAATCTGGAGAAAAGAACAGGTCCATAAAATTATGATTACCACAGGGAATAGGGAATGACTGTTCTCTTTCTCTGTCTCACTCCCATAAAGGAATTAGAGGACATCAAATACAAGGACTGTAAGGTGGGTTAAAACAAACAAAACAATGTATGTTTTGTGCAACACATTGTTAGGTTGTGGAATTCCTTTCCATAAGACTTCTGGATGCTAGAAGCTGATATGGGTCCCAAAAGCAATGATGCAATTTTATGTAACAAGAAATCTCTTGAGAACTGTTGAAACAAAAAACACCTCCATCTTAGGAATTCTTTCACTTGCACTTTCCTGGAGGCTAGGAGAGTACTTTGGTAGAAGTACCACTACACAATTGTTCTGTTCTTACACTCTTTTTTATACACCTGCTCTGAGCCAGTGGTTTGTACTGATCTTTCCCATCCTTAACCAAACTAAACGACCACTGGGAAAACAGCTAGAGAAAACTAAATGATAGCGCAGCATGGCAAACCAGCCTATTAGACACTGTTGCAGACAGCTGATGGGGAGAGTGTACTGTAGTCGGAGCTGTTTTGTTTGGACCAATGATGTCTGTACTGTTAATTCTTGAATTCTTTCAACAGCCTTAGTTTCTTCCTACAGCTTGCAAAACTTAATTATATAATCAAATAAATTAAGTTCATATGTGAAATACATAGGTTGCTGGCCAAGAGATCCTTCAAGAAATTTACTGAAAAAGGTAGAAGAGGAAAAGGAATGAATTTACTTTGAAGGCAAATATAAGTCTAAGAAAATGAAATGCAGATACTATGAAATGATAAGGATCTCTGTGTTGCTATTGATGAAGTATCATCCACGCTGAGGAAATGCAGGTGAACAAAACCTCAGTTTGAGCACTACAGCTTGGACACTTTAGGAGGAAGAAAAAAGGCTGAATTATAAACTAAAGTTATATTTCTAAAATCAGGAATCTTGTTATTATTTCCCAGCAATTACAGGACAAAACTGAACACTGATTCCCTTTTTAACTTCAGAATATACCATGTCATTCTTTGGGGTTGCTGCAGAAGCAGCATAGAAATGTCTTAGTGTAAGTTGAACAGAGAAGACTTTGGGTTAAACGCCCCTCTCTAGAATAAGCTTAATGGGACTGAGAGGTTTTTTTGTGCTCTGAGGTGAAATGGTCAGGATCAGGCATAAGAAGTGCCTTCTGAGTTTGCATGAGTGTGCTTGCTGGTCATGGGGCTGGCTGACTCAGTAAAGAACAGTCCAAGCAAATTAAGGCTAGCAGAGTAGACCCATGCATATACAGCCCACCATGTGTGAGCATACATAATCAAGAACCACCTCTGCTTAGTTCATGTGCTTCACCAGTGTATGGATTTTATGCGCTTTGTGGAAATTAGCTGAGACGTTCTGCTTGTGGCTTCACTAATTTTTGTGAATGATGTATCTACTTTAACATAATATGGAAACTCCAGAGGTACTCCTTGGTACCATCAAATGTGTCTTTCCTAAGAATTATGTTCATGAATTAATAATGCTCTGCCCACTGGTTGAAGAGCACCTCTGGATGTGAGGTTGTTAACTGCCATCCCACAGTGTAGGACATCTCTCAGAATTAAAGCCACTGCTATAACCAACTCTATATTGAACAAGCCTGGTTGTAACAGGAATCCTTGTCCAGTGCCTGGAGGAGTCTTACATGACATAGTCTTCTTGTCTTCTCTCGCAGACCCACATGCTCCTACAAAGCTTGCGTAAACAGTTAAAAAAAAAAAAAAAGAAAAAAGACAAAAAGAAATACCAAGTGCTTTAAACTTACAGAAGCCAGTCAACTGCAATGATCAGAGTAACATCTTCAGCTGGCAGGCCAACAGCGCTCAATACAATCACCATGGTGACAAGTCCAGCTTGGGGGACACCAGCAGCTCCAATGCTGGCTGCTGTAGCTGTAACACTAAATCCCAAACAAAGTCAGGAAAATGCATTCAGAATAAGTGTTGCTCACAGAAGCCCTATTTTCTGACATAAACAGATATATTTCACTGCCAGAAAGAAGTCTGTATGTTCCAGTTTCCCTGTTTAGGAGTTCCTACTTAGTCTAGGGACAAGCCTATGGGACATGTTTGAATTAGTACCATTACAGACATTTGGAGCAGAGTCCATAGCTCCTTGGGCAAGCAAACAACTGTTACAGTTACAAGTTGGAATACATAAATGCAGGTCTCACACACAAAGAAGAAGAAGATCACAGGAAAAGTATGAGCTGGGTTTGCCAGCGTCTCCTGTGAGAGAATAATGGCAGTTTCCAGAACAATGCTATATACACTGGCTCATCCCACCTCCTCACCGGATTGCATAGGCAAGGCCATGCAATAAGAATTAGACTGTTTCTGTGTTTTCCTGCACTCTGAATGATAGTTTCAACTTTCCCATAAGCATCCCAAAGTAACTGTACCACTCACTTGTAAAAAAAAAAAAAAAAGCGTGTGATAGTCTTACCTAATGGTAACTATCTGGCCAATATCCAGTTCCAAGTCATTCAGTTGTGCTATAAATACAGCTGCTACTGCTTCATAGAGAGCTGTGCCATCCATGTTGATGGTAGCTCCAACTGGAAGTACAAACCTGGTAATTCTTTTATCAATGAAATTTTTTTCTTCTGCACAGCGGAAGGTGACAGGCAAAGTTGCTGAACTGTGGCACATAAGTAAACACACGAAGTAAGTGCAGGTAACAGCATACCACTTCCTTTATCATTCTTTCTCCTTAAAGCCTGATTTGCTCTAAGACTCAAATGGAGATCTTAGGCAGGCAGGAAGCCTCCAATATTACAGTGAAAAATTGGGTTTTAAAGCCAAGTAACTTTTGCTCTTTCTTCTAATTATAGAAGAAATAACAAGTCTTAGCTATCCTCAAAATTAAACATTGAAATCTTCATTATGTATGTAACTTGAAAACTCTAGCAAGTTTGTGAGTAATTCACTGAATGGCAGAAAAATATTTGGCCATTCAAAAAAATATTTCCTCAATTTATGCTCGAAAGGGCAGACTCTAGTTTTGTCAAAGGCCAGCATAGCTTCACTGCAATCTACACTGCTCTTCTGGGTACTGCAGAAATAATGATGAATGTAGTATTTCAACTTCTATGGGATTTACAATTGTCCAGGTGAGATCAGGATATCTAAAACAAAAATGCAATTCATACCAAAAACATTACTGAAAATAAATGTTTCTTTTGTTTACCTGGAAGAAATCATGAGGGCTGTCAGAAGTGCCTGAGCCATCCCCATGGCAAACCGAAAAGGATTTTTCCTTACTATTATTAAGTAGATCAGTGGCAGAATTATAGTGGAATGTATTGCAAGTCTGCAGAAGAAAACAGACTAGTTAAACAGTTTAAGTTTTTTAGATTTAAAATTTAAAATTTTACAGTAATAGCCTGACCTCCCCCCCCAAAAAAAAAAAAAAAAAAAAAAATAACATTTATTTNNNNTCAAAAAAAAAAAAAAAAAAAGAGACTAAAGTTCTCTTTTGGAAAGAGGGATAGATTACTATTTGTCTACCTTTCCACAGCAGAACAAGAATTAATCAATATATTGGAAATAATTTTAAACTGCTGAAGATGAGAAAAGTTAAACTGATACGCAGAGAGTGATTTAAAATATGCTGTAATAGTCATGGTTCTTTTACATTGGTTCTATATATTAAATTGAGATACAGGTGATGGAAGAGCCAATGAGGAAAGGTATGCTGCTGGAACTAGTACTAACAAACAAGGAAAGACCAGCTGGATATGTGAAGGCTGGGGGCAGCCTCAGCAACAGTGACCACGAGATCGTGTAATTCAGTATTCTGTGAGGAGGAAGTGGGGCAGTAAGAAAGATCACAGCCCTGGACTTCAGGAGCGCTAACTTTAGCCTCTTCAAGGACCTTCTAGAAGAATTTAATGGGAATGAGTCCTAGAAGAAAAAAGAGTCCAAGAGAATAGGTTAATATTCAAGGATTGCTTCCTCCAGGCTCAAGAATGATGCACTCCTACAAGCAAGAAATCGAGTAAAGGGACAGGAGACCTGCATGGATGAACAAGGAACTCCTGATAAAACTCAAATAGGAGGTGTGCAGGAGGTCAAAGCAGGGAAAAACCACTTAGGATGAATATACAGACATCATCAGAGTATGCAGAAATAGGATGAGGAAGTCTAAGGCCTATTTGGAATTAAATCTGGCTAGGGAAGTCAAGGACAACATGAAAGGCTTTTTCATATACACCAATAACAAAAGGAAAAATACAGAAAATGCAGGCCTCCTGCTGAATGAGGCTGGGACCCTGACAACAGACAACACAGAGAAGTTAGAACAGACACTGAATGCCTTCTTTGCTTCAGTCTTCACTGCCAAGGCCAGCCCTCAGGAATCACTGACCAAGGAGACCAGGGATAAAGTCTGAAGAAAGGAATACTTTCCTTTGGTTGAGGAGTGTCGGGTTAGGAAATCATTTAGGGAAATCTGACATCCACAAGTCCATGGGCCCTGATGGGATGCATTCATGAGTGCTGAGGGAGCTGGTGGACATCCTTGCTAGGCCTCTCTTGATCATCTCTGAAAGGTCATGGCAATCAGGAGAGGTGCCTGAGGACTGGAAGAAAGCAAATGTCACCCTTGTCTTCAGAAAGGGCAAGACAGCCAACTACAGGCCAGTCAGCCTCCCTTCAGTCCCTGGAAGTGTGGTGAACAGCTCATCCTGGAGGTCATCTCTAACCATGCGGAAGACAAGAAGGCCATCAGGAGTAGTCAGCACAAATTCACCAAAGGGAAATCATTCTTAGGCAACCTGATTGCTTTCTACAATGGGACAACTGGCTGGATAGATGAGGGAAGAGCAGTGGATGTTGTCTACCTGGACTTCAGCAAATGTTATGACAGTGTCTCATAGGCAAGCTCAGAAAGCGCAGGTTAGACAAGTGGGCGGTAAGGTGGATAGAGAAATGGTGGAATGGCAGGTTTCAGAGGGTTGTGATCAGTGGGCCTAGCTGGATTCCTGCAGGTAGCTGTGTCCACCAAGGGTAAATACTGGGTCCAGTATTGTTTAACTTATTCATCAGTGACTTGAGTGAAAGGATGGAGTGCATCCTGAGGATGTTTGCTGATGATACAAAACTGGAAGAAGTGACTGATACCCTAGAAGACTGTACTGCCATTCAGAAGTATCTCAACAGGCTGGATGGGGCTCTGAGCAACCTGATCTAGCTGTAGATGTCCTTGTTCATTACAAGGGAGTTGGACTAGACGACCTTTAAAGGCCCCTTCCAACAACAGTTCTATGACTCTGTGACAGGCTGGAGAGATGGGTTCTACACTTTGCGAGGAACAACCCCATGCACCACTACAGGCTGGGGACTGACCTGCTGGAAAGCAGCTCTGCAGAGAAGGACCTGTGGGTCCCGGCGGACAACTGACCATGAGTCAGCAGTGTGCACTCGGCTATGCTAGGAAGAGCACTGCCAGCAAGTCAAGGGAGGTAAACATGCCCCTCTGCTCAGCCCTGGTGAGGTCTCACTTGGACTACTGTGTCCCGTTCTGGGCTCCCTAAAACAAGAGAGACATGGAGCTCCTGGTGTGAGTCCAGTGAAGGGCTACTAAAATGATTAAAAGACTGGAGCATCTCTCATACAAGGAAAGGCTGAGGGAGCTGGGTCTGTTCAGCCTGGAGAAGAGAAGGCTCATGTGTGATCTAATTAATGTGTGTAAGTATCTGAAGGAAAGTATCAAGAGGATCATAGAATCATAGAATGGCTTGGGTTGGAAGGGATCAGAGATCATCTAGTTCCAACCCCCCTGCCATGGACAGGGCTGCCAGCCACTAGCTCACTAGATCATACTGCCCAGGAAACCATCCAGCCTGGCCTTGAACACAGCCAGGGATGGGGCATCCACGACTTCTCTGGGCAGCCTGTGCCAGCGCTTCAACACTCTCTCAGGGAAGAATTTCTTCCTAACATCCAACCTAAACCTCCCCTCTGTCAGTTTTAGTCCACTCCCCCTTGTCCTACCATTATCCACCTGTGTAAAAAGTCGGTCCGCCTCCCGCCTCTAAGCTCCTTTCAAGTATTGGAAGGCCTCAATGCGGTCTCCGCAGAGCCTTCTCTTTTCCAAGCTCAACAATCCCATCTCCCTCAACCTTTCCTCACAGGAGAGGTGCTCCAGCCCTCTGATCATTTTGGTGGCCCTCCTCTGAACCTGCTCCAACATCTCCACATCCCTTCTGTACTGGGGGCCCCAGGCCTGGACACAGCACTCCAGGTGAGGTCTTACAAGGGCAGAGTAGAGGGGGACGATCACTTCCCCCTCCCTGCTGGCCACCCCTCTCTTGATGCAGCCCAGGATACTATTGGCCTTCCTGGCTGCAAGAGCGCACTGCCGGCTCATGGCCAGCTTTTCATCGATCACAACGCCCAAGTCCTTCTCAGCAGGGCTGCTCTCAAGGAGTTCTTCTCCCAGTCTGTACACACATTCCTGGGATTGCCCTGACCTTGCACTTGGCCTTGTTGAACCTCATCAGGTTCTCGTGGGCCCACTTTTCCAGCCTGTCCAGGTCCCTCTGGATGGCATCCCTTCCTTCAGGGGTATCAACTGCACCACTCAGCTTGGTGTCATCAGCAAACTTGCTGAGGGTGCACTCGATCCCACAGTCTAAGTCGTTGATGAAGATGTTGAAGAGCACCGGTCCCAAGACGGACCCCTGTGGGACACCGCTCGTGACCGGCCTCCGCCTGGACTTAGATGGAGCTAGACTGTTCAAAGTGGTGCCTAGCAACAGGAAGAGCAGCAGTGGGCACAAACTGAAACACAACAAGTTCATCTGAACATTAGAAAAAACTTCACTTTGCAAGTGACCAAGCACTGTAAGAGGTTACCAGAGAGTTTGTGGAGTCTCCTTCCCTGGAGAAACTCAAAAGCAGTCTGGACACAATCCTGAATAATAAGCATCTAGAGGACTCTGCTTGAGCAAGGAGGCTGGAGTAGATGATCTCCAGAGGTCCCTTCTAATCTCAACTATTCTGTGATTCTGCCATACTTCAGACTGTACAAATGAGATACATATAGTTCTACCATCTTTTAAGATGTAAGGTGCTGAAATGCTGTCTTTTGAAACTATTAATTTTTACAATCAAATATATTGACATGTAAAAGATCAAATTGTCCTCTTGGCTTTACACATTGTTCAGGTGCATTTGCCTGGATATTTGAGTGTGTCTTAATTTGTGGGCATTATAATTAGAGGTAAACAGCCTGTTATGAGTATATTTGAAATGAAATATATGTTAAAGTTCTGAGAAATAATTTCTGTGTTCCAAGGTCACGAATTATAGTAACATCAGCTTCTTTTGAAAGGAAATTATCATACCATGGAAACAGAAAGCCCAGAACCATGGCATATATGACCTTGGAATTTTTATTCTGTCTTCACAAGATGTTCTTTCAAACATTACTGTGTTGCAATAGTACTCCATGATTTTCATAATTAGTTCCAAATGAATTTATTTTGAAAATTTTAGATCTGCACTTTACTAGTGCCAGCATGAACACAGCATTATCCAAAACAACATCTGTGTGTATCTGTTTCATTACTACTGATTTTCATGCAAAAAAAATTAGAGGTAAAATTTCTTAGCAAGTATGAAATGCAACTCATAGCAAGAAGTAAAAAGAGCAGTAACTTTTTTCTCATATTGGCATTCTTTACAGCAATCAAGAAATGCAGCCACCCTGTGGCTTTCAGATAAGACAAAGGAACAGATAAGACAGAGACTGCTTGATGCATCTTTGTTTTTTTTTATCCCTCAGGCTGTGAGACCTTGACACATTATGGCTCTTACCTCGATTTTTCTCCTCTGTGACTGCTAACATATCCTGACACTGCTACCATAAAAAGTGACAGGCTGGAGATATTTAGTGGCCCATCCAGAGCAGAGACATTATGGGAAAACTGTTGCCTCATAGAGACCTAAATAAAGGCTGATATGTGTTTCAGACAATGGTGGGTAAGAGCTGGTACAGCTCAAGATGTGAAAGACCGTGAATAATGAAGTTGGGAAGAAAGTGAGATATAAAACAAGTTGGAGGGGGAAGGAAAGGGAAAGGAAGAGGAGGATAAGACATAGCCGCCGTCATGATCTTGCATATTTTTGTTGCTAGGGAAAACAAGAAATATGCTGGAGGCAACCTGTAGCTCTCAGGACCAAGCTTAAAGTGAGACTGATACAGACAGCTACAGAAGCTGCTAATGAACTAAACACACCACAGACACATGAGGCAAATAAAGAAGAAAGCCAAAAAGACAGTGGAACAGAATCCAAAACAAAGGAAAAGCCTAACTCCTTTGATTTGCTGAGAGATGGGAAAAAGGGCATTCTTGAAGGCTGAAAATTATAGAACAAGCACCTTTTTCCTGCAGACTATAGTCTTGTGCGTACAGTGTTATCTTTGCTTCTGTGATCTGATTATAATATGACCTCCTTGATATTCAGATTTGCATTGAATGTCTGCCCTTCTCTGCAACACCTTGACCACCACCCTCTGTAGGCATTCTCGTAAGAGACAGAAATGCTATCGTAGCAGCCATCAGGGAAAATCGTAGCTTGTGTAATGGAATTCAGTGGAATAGAGACTTTTTCTTGTCACGAACATAAAGGTGGGCACCCTTCCTGTGTGTTTCATTGCTTGGTTGTTACCAGGCAAACAGGAGACTGTATGTGGTGATTTACTTTGCAAAAAAAGTAATCTGGAAAAGACACTGTGTCTTCACACACATTCTGAGGAAGACATGCTCTGTTATAGTGCAAATAGTAACCACTAATATGTAAGCAAGTATAAAACTTGCTGTCAGATCCAGAACTGCAAAACTTGCTATCGGATCTAAAACTTCCAAAGGGCAGTCATAAGCCATCTAACATACTCTCACTCTGAGTTAACAGGATTTAGAAACATTGAAAACTTGCTGAAGTTTTACAGTGTTATAGAATGAAGGACTTCTATGTAACCTGTGGTCATGATCTCACTTAAAATTTATATAGAAAGTATTAGTCTCATGACTTACAGCCTGTTGGTAAACATCAACTTTTGCATTCTTTAAAAATGAGATTTGTTTTCCAAAACTACATGGAAACTTAAAAAAAAATACATTGCACAAATAATGCATACATTACACAAACATAAATTGCACTCATCTTTATCGTATTTTGAAAAAGTGATGAATAAGTGCAATTTCTGAAGCTGTAATTACTACTTAGGAAGTCACTACATCTCAAATGATTTTTGACCAGCTAGTACAAACATGCTGGCTTAGACATAAAAAACACGGAAATTTTGAATTAAATACTATTATCTAGAAAAAAATGTATGTGGAAAAGAGATTCTTCCTGATTACTTCTAGAGAAGTTTGCATTTAAGATTAATATATTACCCTTCTCCTTGCTTGGTTATCAGAAAGCTTGTGAATTACTTTTGAAGAAAGTAGCATACATATGTACAAAGCACGGGGATGGAAGCTCTTGAACAACTTTGGATCTAGCCTCTAGACAAAACATGAATAAATTATTAGTATACTGAAAGAATTATAGGACTGAAGGCTAAGGCAATGAACCAAGACAGCCTAGTTCATGCTTCATTGAACTGGAAATAGCAATTTAAATGTATTTAATTTACTAGGACCATAATATCCATCTTTCCAAAGTGTTCTTTGTAGTAATATTCATCAGAAATGTGCAGTGATCTAGTATTCCAACCTATATCACGTGGAGCAGTTAAGGTACCCCTTCTTAGGTTTTACATCTGCAAAAAATTTTCTGCCTCTCTCTCAGACTGTTCTACAGTTAAAGGTCTGCAAANAAAAAAAAAAAAAAAAAAAAAAAAAGAGAAAAAGTTTTGATGCTTGGCTACATTATGCAGATAGCAACTCCTGTTTTTGCAGCTTCACCAGCTACTTTTGTGCTGAAACACAAACTAGCAGTGTGATGCTCAGGGCTACTGTCAGTATCAGCTGCGTGCTCTGCGTTGATGAGGGAAGGGCTTGATATCACTTGGGCCTAGCATAATTTATTGTGCAGTGCATTTACTATGCATTTTATTTGGCAGTGGAACTGATACACTTTGGGCTCCATAGAGATTCTCAGCTTTATACAGATATTTATGTATGCTCAATGGCCTGGAAAGCCTCTCTAAGTCATAATTCACACCCTTGCCCTTTCCTAACTTATCCTAGTATCTAAAAGAAGCATTAATACTTTCAAAAATACAATGGTATTATGTGCTTCAGCATCAAGTTGAGAAGACAAAATAGCAAACACAAGAACAGCTAGAAAGAACTAATTTTTTAAAATAGATCATGCATTCATATCTGGTAATCAGAAAATATGCACATCCCCCATGTCTACCTAGCTAAGTTATCCAGAGCACAGGTCTTAGAGGTTGTAATTTCACAGTTACTCTGGATCTGGGTACAAAGAAAGCAATTGCATAGCCAAATCAGTAAAGCGGTACAGTAGTGACTGTGCAGCTGTGAGTGTCCCACCTTGTCTTATTTTACTCAAAACTGTTGCCTAATGAGACAAGCTGGCCCTGCTTTTTGCTTTCACAGTCAGTTGTGACTCCCTATCTTTCTTTATTTCCCTGGGGACCCAGCAAGTCTCTGGTGGCAGCAGTAGGACCAAGGCAAAGGCATAGAGCTGTGTCAGAGGAGGGTCAGTCTGGGTGTTAGGAAAAGGTTCTGCACCCAGAGGGTGGTTAAGCCTGGAACAGGCTCCCCAGGACAGTTGTCATGGCAGCAAGTCTGTCAGAGTTCAAGCAGCATTTGGATCACATTCTCAGACATAGGGTTTGAACTCACGGTTGTCCTGTGTTGAGCCAGGAATTGGACTAATGATCTTGAGGGATACTGGTAAATGACAAGCTGGACATGAGCCAGCAGTGTGCCCTCGCAGCCCAGAAAGCCAACCGCATCCTGGGCTGCATCCAAAGAAGCATGGCCAGCAGGGAAAAGGAGGTGATCCTGCCCCTCTGCTCTGCGCTGGTGAGACCCCACCTGGAGTGCTGCGTCCACATGGGGAGGCCTCAGTGCAGGAGGGACATGGAGCTGTTGGAGCGTGTCCAGAGGAGGGCCACAAAAATGATCCGAGGGCTGGTACACCTCCCCTGTGAGGACAGGCTGAGAGAGTTGGGGCTGTTCAGCCTGGAGAAGAGAAGGCTCTGGGGAGACCTGATAGCAGCCTTTCAGTATCTAAAGGGGGGCTACAAGAAAGAAGGGGACAGACTCTTTAGCAGGGTCTTGTGATAGGACTAAGGGAAATGGTTTCAAATTGAGAGAGGGGAGATTTAGACTAGATATAAAGAAAAAGTTTTTTACAATAAGGGTGGTAAAGCACTGACACAGGTTGCCCAGAGAGGTGGTGGATGCCTCGTCCCTGGAGACCTTCGGGGTCAGGCTGGACAGGGCTCTGAGCAATCTGATCCAGCTGTAGATTTCCCTGTTCACTGTAGGGGAGTTGGACTAGATGGCCTTTAAAGGTCTCTTCCAACTCTGAGGGTTCTATGATTCTATGATACTTGAGGGTCCCTTCCACCTTGGGATATTCTATGATTCAGCAAAACATGCATTCAGAACATCCTCACATGACTTTCACTGTCAGGAATTTTTGTATCTGACCTAGAAGAGGCTGGTTGTTGTGGATAATTAAATTGTAAGCAACTGAGTTCCCAAACTTGCATACATTCAATACAACCTCTACAAAGTGACATACCCACTTAATACTGTAGCCATATAAAGACCCAGTTTACGAAAGATTTCCCAGTCCTCAACTTCTATTATCTTCCCAGCAATTAAAAACACAATACCAACTGGCATATACCTAGAAAACAAAAACAGCAATTAAAAATGCATTCTCAGAAATACTGCATGCTCATCAAGTAATAATTTCTTGCACAGTGTAACTTTTTACAACAGATTGAAGAATTTGCTTTGACATTCCATTACACAGCTGACTTTATTCACTTGCAGCAAGATTACATTAGAGGTGATCAAAAAAGACTAGGAAATCAGAGTAAATTTAACTCTGCATAGTCTAATGAGTACTGCATGACCTGTTGTCACAGAATACATAAAAGTCGGGAAAGGGAGCAGGCCTTCCTCTAGTGTAGAAAATGTTTAGTGTGACTATAACATTTCTTGAAGGTGGAAGTTTGCAGGGCTAAGACCAAGGTCTGTGTACTCTGAAATCAGAGATAGGAAAGGTCTCCTGCACTTCCAGGAGCTGCCTGATAGCACTGGGAACTATATGTGAATCACTTGCATAAAAGAGTGACTTTAATATGTTGGGATAGCGTAGTAATCACTCCGTTTTTTGATGGAGGGGTTTCCATTCCACAGTGAACTTGCACAAGGCCATGCCTAGCAGAAACAAATAGCTGCATGGGCTGTACCTACAGCAGACAAATTCAATACAAAAATCAGGGCTTATGCTAGCACCAGCTCCACTGCATTCCTTCACCACCACAGGCTGTGACACAGAGAAGATGCCAATTTTCAGCTTTGATTAAGTGTAGCATAAATTAATTTATAAATTTGTGAATCTATCATTTTAAAATATAAATTACTTATTTATAAAAATGCCTGTGTGTTACCTAACAAGCAAAGTAGTACTCTCCCCTTGTGCAAAGCAGGGGCTCCTAATTCCTGCTGAGCTCTGAACATGGTAAAAGCAGGACTAGTCCCTCACACTGCCAGTGTCCAATTTCACCTTATTCAAGGCAGCAGCTCCCACAACTCTAGAGACACAGGTATAACCACTAGCATGCGAACATGCACAACAAAGGATAGTCAGCTTATGAGTAGGAGCTTATATTTGTAGCATGTGCTAATTCTGGAGTCTCATTAGTATTAATTTGCTGCAGAGTGGGGCAGCCTATTCCACAGGGCTTTAACTTAGTTGGGCACTGGACCAGCTGTACGGCACAGGACAAGCTGCAGAGACTAAACTACCTCTCTCTACAGGTAGCCAGAGGAGTGCATTTAAGCCCTGGACAGGTTTACTGTTTTGCAGGAATCTCAGTGTGCTGGAATGAAAGGAAAATCCATGACAGGGCCAGATTTGCTAAGTTACTCTTAGTGAGAAACAGGTGGGTATGAGCAGGGTACTGTAGTAAATGGCACAATGTACCCTGCATGTAGGATCATATTTTGGAAAAGACTGAGTGTGCTTATAGTACTGACCCTGTAATTGTGATCTGCACAACAACTACTGCACAGACACAAGCTTTGTTACTAGCTATGAACTCCAACTAAATACTATCAGATGAGTTGCTGCATTCTTTTTTTAGTTTATTCCTAAGATTTTATTCCATATTATGTGAGAATATTATGAGAATGTTACCTCACAAAGCCTATTAGCACAAGGCAAATGATGCCTAGTTGTATCTTGCATATCACTGCCGATTTTGCTCAATGTTATGGCTTATATATTAATTCATATTTCTAAAGGAACTTAGCTCCAAGGACAGTTACCCTGTGAACATAATGGCTGTTAGGAAATAGTGCTCGAGACTGAGGAGGACATGTAGGTGGCTATGCTTCTACAGTCCTTAAATCAGTTAATTAATAGTACAGTCGCACTGTTTTGATATAAACTTCTCGTGACAATGTCTGAAAAACTTCAGATTCCTGTGTACCAAGGGAGCTGCTTCTTTATTATAAATTTAGTGGAAGCTTTGTCTCTAGTTTCCTGGAAAAGACTGAATTCTGTAAAAATGAAACTGTTTACCAGCCTTCCTTTAAAGGCAGCTATTTGCTGAAAAGCACGCGTACAAAAGCAAATATGAAGTATGAGTCTGCTGCTACATTTTCACTTACAGAAACTGTTAGAAAATACCAGTATGTCCTTGGACTTACCACATAATTATCTGAACTATTCTCATGGTAGCTTCATTCAATGCATTGAAAAAGTCCACCAGCACTTGTCCTTTCTCTCCCATTTTCCCAATAACCACTCCAAAAACAAGACAAAAGACGATCAATCCAAGCACATTGATGCCATCGGAATACACGCCCACAATCTTGTATTCTTGAGTTTTGTTCTATATATCAGATTCAAGAGAAAAAAGTTACAATCTGAAAACACTGAGTTTACTTTAAAGAGTTCTAAAATAAAAACATTTTTAGATCTTTCTTTGAAAAGATATATAGCTCTTCCCCAGTCACTCTATCTCCTTTCTCGCAGTGCTGCACAGGCAAATTCAAGAATGAAGGTAGAATTAAGCTGCCTTTAAAAGGTGTGTATTTCAAACTGTTCAACAATCTGATCCTAGAGTAAAGCATCATTTTACAGACTTCTGACACAAAGAATGGCAAAGTCCAAGTATCCTCAATCATGCCTTCAATCTACTCAAGACTTACACCCTACTATGGGGAACAAAACTCAGCCGATACAGAATCCTTGTGATCATTTCTCACCAACTCAAGGGCTTGTGTCCAGAGTTAAGAAAAATAGTCCATTGTGTAAGACCTGGGATGATGCTGTCCAATTTTGCCTCCAGTTAAAAATCTATTTTTCAGTTGAAATCAGTGAAACTGCATAATTTATAGCAAAATTGGAAGCACATCATATAAAAATCATACCATTCCTGTGTTTGTGAAATATTCATATGTGAGGGCTGCAATTCCCACTGCATCCTGCTTCAAGATTTAATTCATGTCCTTTCATATAGTCCACATTTCCATGCTATTACTATTATGCGATGAAACATCGAAGGAGTAAAATAAAAATAATATTGATCTGTTATTGGTCATAGTTCTGTGTTCACAGCATATTAAATTGCTTTCTTACTGTCCTTTAGTGTAACTATAAGTTTTACAAACTGTCAACACCCATAAGCTTACCAGACCTCTAATCAGAGTTTGTTAAACAAGCTTCTTCTTCTTTACCTTTGTCTCTTTACAATTTCTTACAGAATAATAAGCTATTATATAACTAATGCTTTCTATTTTTTTTCTATTTCAAAAAATTTGATTAGGATTTTCTGTTCCTTTCTTCCTGTAACACTTACAGTTACTACTTTGCTGCTTAAACATCTGCTGATATATATATAGCCTTCCTATAACAACTGTTTTCCCTAATTTCTCAGCAAACGGACACTTCATTTGCATATACACTTAATAGAGTATATTAATCCATTATTCTCTTGTGTAATATATTATCTTTTTTTTATTGCTTACTTATCAATGGAACCGTCAAGTTTTCTTAAAATTACTTGAAGATCCTCATAATCACCACTAGAATTTACTTACTAAGTTTTCTGCACTTCCTAAAACATATCTATGTACCATTTCCTTACTCCTCTCAATCACTAACTGCCATATCAGTACTTAAAGGGAGCTTATAAAATAGATGGAGACCAACTTTTTATATGGTCTGATAGTGATAGTTCAAGAAGAAACATTTTAAAACTGAAAGAGGAGAGATTTAGATTAGATATTAGGAGGAAATTTTTCACTCAGAGGGTCCTAAGGCCCTGGCCCAGGCTGCCCAGAGAAGCTGTGGCTGCCCCATTCCTGGAGGTGTTCAAGGCCAGGCTGGATGGGGCCCTGAGCAGCTTGATCCAGTGGGTGGCAACCAGCCCACAGCAGGGGGCTGGAACTGGATGGGTTTTAAGGTTCTTTCCAACCCAAACCATTCTATGATTCTATGAGATCAACTAAATAAAAATTAATATATGTTATTCCTTCTTACTTCATACACTATACTTACTTCAAATACTATAATGGAATATAACAATAAAGGTCGCACCTCTGAAACTTCTGCTGTCGTAGCAGTTGTAACAGGTTCTTCTGTGAATATGGAACTATTTTTATCCACGCCAGCTGTAGCTTCCACTTTTTCACGTTTGGTTTTATACTGAAAAAGTTTTTCAGAAAATTGAAGATCTTATTTAGAAATGTTAGGAAACTGAAGAACAGACAAAGGCAAAGCTGCATACTAAAAACAAGGGGAAAATGAACCAATCTGACATACACCAACATTTTATTTCCTAATTAGCATAAGCCACTATTGTCCTGTACTTCTGATGCTTTATATCAAACAACTGATTCACAGGTAATATGCTATCAATTCTGCTCTCCAGACTTCTAGGTGCCCAGTGGACCTGCTGCAGTCTTGCAGGTGATGAGACACAGCTGCGGACAAAATCAAAGGTATTTTTTTGCTTGGACAAACAGCGTGGAGAGAATCACTACAGCCATTCTAAAAGTGGTTTGTTGTGCAGATGCACCTGATTCAGACTGCTTGCACCTTCTGTACTAATGGAGAAGGTGTGATAGTCTCACTGCCTATAAAGGATGCTGTAGCATCCTGAAGTAAGGATGGTCACACCAATATTGCTATTATGTGGCCTGAGAAAAAATAGACATCTCTACCTTTGTTCTTTCCAGGAGGTTTAGTATGGGGTTGTATAGCTCAACAAGGCATGAGATTTGCCCTTGAAGTCATTAGCATTAAATAATCTGCATGGAGAAGTTCTGTAAACTGGAAGTACGCTCAGTGTTGTACACAGGACAGTCAACATCATTTTCTGATAGGAAATGTAAACTATCTCACATATAAACTTCAGATAAACTGGTCAGCAGCCACTGGAAAAGGCAAAAAGGGAAGCAGAGACCATCACAAAATACATTTGGATATATTTATGGATAAAGATGACTGACTCTGAAGTACAACTGGTATATAGACAGGAGTTTCCTTCATCTCCCAAATCTCACTGCTTCCAAAAGAGAATCAGCAGTTCTGGCAATGGACATTAGATGTGAGAAAGTTAAACAGATTTCATCAAACACAGAGGATTTTTAAGAACCAGGAAGAAAATCTTCATGACACAGTTCTTTTAACTCTGCCTGTCCCAAATGGGAAAAACTTATGCATTAATGCACTGCTTGATTTCTGCATCAAGCTCCTGAAAAGGATCTTTTTGCAATGGATGATCAAGAGCTGACAACAGAGTATTTATTGTAATGGAAACAAAGCCCAAGATGTCTTAAAGTAAGTCTTTCTATGGGAGATTAAGATACTCCCGGATTTCTAAATAATAATTCTCACATGACATTTGACAGGACGTAAGAAGAATTTGTAGTTAGCAATGAAAACTACAGTAATAAAAACTCACCTGTTGAAAACAGGCCTGGACAAGGTTTTCTGGGAACATATTCCTGTTAAAAAAAAAGTGGAGGCATATCAAAATTGAACTAAGAACAGACTGTTTATCTAAACTAAATGATAAAATCTGCTGCTTCACAAACAGATCAGGTTATGTTCTTTTATGCAGACAATAATGTAGTTATCACTGACAGATCTGAAGTCCAAAAGATAAAGGCTCAGGAATTCCTACAATCAGTTGGCTGTTTCTGTACTATGGAATCCTTGGGCTTATTTTTCAGTATTTTGTATTTCTGCTTGTTAACTACTAAGCTTACTTTTTTTTTTTTCTGCTGCATCATCTCCACCAACTGCATGAGGAATACAGGAGACAGTTTGAAATCTTTCACAAGAATTGTAAAATGTATGTTGGAAAAAAAGAATAACTCTTTCAAACACTGTGTTGGAAGCACCAGATATGTAGTGTGTTCTACTGTAGTTTTTAAACCAGAAGTTAATCTTGATGATGGAAGATTTCAAATTGTTACTCCAGGATCAAGGAGCACTTTTATACACTGAAAAGTTAGGAAATTAGACCAGGAGCAGTGCAACTTGGCTGTGTGCCTCCTTTCCAATGGCCAATTTCACATTCAAACAATTGCAGAAAACTGTATTAATTAGGTATTTATTGAATAACCAACCTAATGCAGAGAAGATCAGTTTCAATAATGAAGCAGAATTCTTTATGCCCCTTCAAGATCTCGTACAAACTCTTGCCTTTATTTTTCAGATTTTTAAAGCAAAATTTTGTTGAATGCAAGAGTGGTTTGTACAAGTTTGGGATTTTCACCAATTTTACAAGACTGTCTGGATTTTGATCTTAAATCTGATGAATACATATAAAAAATAACTACAATTCCTTTAAAACAGAATTTTAGATCTTATTTATAACTCCTAATTCACAGTCTTAACTTTGTTTACATGAAGTTGAGCTATAAAGTGTAGCAAAACCCCAAAGTAGTCTAAATTATTTCACATTGCTTATTATAGAAAGACTTTTTAAAATGCATGTCGTTTCAACAGCTCTGTGAATATGTATGGACATACTAATGTGGAAGTTACTAGTAACAGACTGCATTATGTTTTCTTATGCAGCTGATCACACATTGTCCCAGTTTACTCCTGGGGCACGTGACCACAAGGAATGATAAACCCTTCAAGGAAATGTCATTTTGGTCATGCACAGGCAGGAGGCGACAGAGGCTGAGAACAGCTATGGATTGTCGCATGTGGGGCTGTGGGGTTGAGGTTCATGTCAAAGAGGTCTACCTTGATCTGTGTTGGGACAGAAATGTGCCAGATGACCACAGACGTTATTAAATAAGACTCAAGGCACATCCAAACATATAGGTGCAAACACACATACATATAGGTACACACGTATGTACAGCAAATGTCAAAGAGCTGTGGATCTGGAGCTGCATCTGCAAATGTCAGTCACATTCCATGAAATGAAAATGCTGAGAAAGCCACTTTTAAATACAGCACTGTTTATTTTATATGATCGACTATATGGTAGATTAAGTAAAAATCCTAGTTGGCAGGAATAGTGATATGAAATAGAGACTAACTGCAGCTGGAGGAAAAAAAAAACAACTAATCCTCTGAAATATTTGTGGGCGAACTACTTAGCCACTATTGGAAATGCAATCCTGTTTTTGTTGATTTTGCCTAATTCCTTGAACACGTTAGAATTTATTCAGTTCCAATCAATTCTCAAAGCCTACTCAAGTTTTTTGCAGTTTTCTAGAGGCTGCATTCTTCTAACCACTTTACATATTTATCATTTACCAGGACTACTGGAAAAAGACCCATGATAAGGCTGCCTCAGAAAATGTTGCTGCAACATTTTTTAACAAGCCACTTGGAATATGCTCTAAAATGTCAAACCTGTTGGTGTTACTCTCTATTTATTCATTCCAACAACACTGGAAAGCATTTTTATTGTATTACACATTATAACTTTATTATGATTTATTATTTGGACTTCTGAAACAACAGTATAGAAACAAAAAAAATCTTGCCTGATCAGATCCAACATGGCATCAACAGTACTGACTTCTGGGGTGCTGCCCACTCTGTCGATTTCATCTGCTGTTTGAGGCACTCCAGGTTTAATGGTCACAACTAAGATAATCCCTGCAGAAGGAGAACCAGGGGAACAGCTCACACTGCAAGCAGAGGCATCAACACCTCCTGCCTATGTAACGCATCCTGGGTAGCTAAATTTTTAATGAGCTAAACTCATCAAGTGCTATATGTTTTGGTAAAACTAGCTTACAGCATTAAAGCAGCATAAGAAACTTATGTTTCAGTCTGAAACAGACTGAAATAAAAATTTCTGGGCAGGAAATGCTAGGTCCAACCTTGAAACTACTGAAATCAATGACTAATTTTTCATTGACTTCAGCAGCTTCATTTTAGGCATTTCTAGTATTACATGAAATACTTTTCCAGATGTACTTTTTTATTTTTTTTTTTTTTTCAAAATCCAAACAAACCCAAAGCAAATCAAACTACTAAATCTCACTGCAAGGAAGATAAGGCATCTGGATGTCCTTTCAACCAGAAAGAAAGAAAACTTTCTAATGACAGCTGTGAATAAAATCAGAACTGCACTTGTGTAACTGCACAATGAAACAAGTAATAGCAGCAATATGATAGTGTCATGCAACATCTTAGATCAGTCCCATAAATTAACCTCTGGAGGTTGTTTGGTTCAACCCCTCTTTCAGGGCAACGACAAAGTTAGATCCATATATAATAAGTCATTCTCTGTGAAGTCTTCTTCATTGTGTAATCACCTGAAATTCACAGACATACATTATCCTACACAGTGTAACTTCAGTGACGTATTATTTGCAATAATGCAACTTCTAGGAATGAATCTAACTTGGTATGTCTGTGATTTTTTTCTACTGTTAAATATTGCTTTGCTTTACCAGTAGGCCACTTGCAATGCACATTTTGTCCTTCAAATACCTATGTAACAGTTTCTTTTCAGTGGACGATAACTGCACACAGTATTCACTTAGGCTCAACAGAACACAAAGATAAGCCTCAAATGACATGGCAGCTGACAGAAGAGAGCTTAATTTTATTTCCTCTGTAAGAATGCAGCCTGAAGATGTTTGTTCAAGCACACATGAAAGATTTCAAGGGTGCTTGTAGGGAATGAACCTTCAGCAAGAGATGTGGACTTCAGAGTGATGGGAGTGGAGCATGGCAGTGTCAGAGGGGATACAAACCCTTTAAGAATGGAATGGAGTGACAATGAAAGTAATGTTTTCTTTCACCCTTTCAGGTGATAAAGATGCTTTCTTGCATCTGAGAGCCTATTATACTGCTATTGAGGAAACTACTTTGTAGTTAAGTTGCCCTTAAAAAGAGCAAGGTGTTCACTGAGTTTTCCCACTGCTGGTCAGTGTTTACTTAAGCACACAGCTCTTAATCTTGCCTGAGCTGAAATCTATGGTGAAATTGCCTGCGACTTCATGTTCATTGCCTGTGACACAGCTCCACCATGAACAGCAGGACTAACTTCTCTCTGCATCTGGCTACAAGTGTGTATGCTGATGTTTATGTGATTCCTGCCTCCCCTCACTATGCTGTCTTGGCAAATTAGTATTGTCACAGTACTTTATATTTGTAATTAGGCAATGCAGAGGATTTTAACAGATAACTGTCACAGAGTACCTAGTATTACTGCAATGACTGTAGTGCAGAAATAATATATAACTGCTCGCAAACCAATCTTCCCAGAAACGCTGGAATCCAAAGCAGCAACACCTGCAAAAGAACCACAAAAAAAATGCTAAAAAATAGTCCACGAAGAAACCTGATTTTTTGTAAAGGTTTAACTCTATTCAGGAAATATTTCCTTATTCTAGGTATTTCCAAACACCTAATTTCCATCTGCACTTCTGATAAAGTCTCTGTTGCAGACATTTCCTTCTGTTTCTCTACACTGGTTTACATAGATTTTTCTAGGAAAAAAGTAATTGAGCTTTCTCTGATTCCTTGATGATAGTGAGGAATTAGACTTCTGTTTAATGAAATTATGTTGAAATTATATCACTTCAATAATTAACTTCACCTTATCTGTAACATTTTCATTTTAAAACTACAGACAGTGGGAAGACAGCTGCCAAGGGCTGTTGTCCCAGGCTGCTCAAAGGCACACACAGACAAATCAGGTTCATTCCTAGCAGGCTGGCCTTTGTTAACAGGTTTAATTTTTATTTTTTGACTGAAGTTTTTCTTCAGGCAGGGCTGTACCCACTCCTCTGAGTGTATCTCATTGCCAGGAACTGAGGGCAATTTTTGTTAAAGCAGGTGGGGAAAGTGCTCAGGAAGGTGTTCTGTGGTCAGCTTAAGTCCTTGGCAACAATATCACATCAAACTGCTAAGGAAGTATCTTTTTAATTGTTTTAAAAAATTACAGCTGTATCTGTAGGCATACATTTCAGTAACCAGGGTAAAATGAGTCTTGTGACTGTAAAACTTGACTGTCTATAACCACACTAGTTAATAATTCACTGTTATCTCTTTATTACACATTTTTTATAATTTTATATTTTATGTTTATTAAGTCACATTATAAAAGACTGGCCAGATTCCCTTGTACAGGAAATGGAAAATACCACGAAGATATTTACCCTCAGAGATGCACGATTTTGCAGAAAGAATGAAGTTTCAAAAACTATGAAAAAAAAAATGAAGATTTCTAATTCTAATGTAACTTTTTGATCTTTGAGCTGAGAAGGGAACATAGCAAGCATATTTTAACTATGTGTTGAAACCTCTCTCAGAAGATACACTAACAGCAGTAAGAATTTGTGCCTAGAGCACATTATTCATATAATGCCTTACTTCTACTGTTAATTGTTATTCAAAATGCAAACAAACCTGGGAGGGGAGGACAGAGGTTATTTTATTTCATTGTCTATTTTAGTATATTGGCGTCTTCCATGAGACAGCATGTAGTCAGACTGATTGCAGAAGAACTATGTACTACGTACACATGCAGAAATCATGATGTAAAACTATCTTACTTGTACAGCAAATAATAATAAAAAATGTATTCAGATTGCAATGGAGCACAGACCAATGCACAGAAAAAAAGCATTGCCACAGCTATTACAGGAGGCTGTCAGCCCTGAGGTTGTTGTTTGAGGGCCAAACAACAGAATGGACATAAAATCTGGGCTATCATTTTTATTTCTCACTTTGGCAAACAGGTAAAACCAGGTGGAAAGGAGGACGTTTGCACTGCTGTAGGCTAAGCTGTGGCAATTATGGCAGTAAGAACGCTTGAGATGGATAATAATAAATAGTGGGTTCTGTGGACAATGGAAGAGCTTGTTTCTGTGGATGTCAGTGTTGAAATTTTCGCACCTGCTCTACTGACTTAGAAGATTTTACATCACATTTTTAAAAAAGAGCAAACTGATATTGCCAGAGATTGGTATCTTATAATGAGAAGATCATTAAAACTAGAAATCACTGAATTCTAAACTAAAGCTTGCTGTATAGACTGTCAATATTGGTTAGATGGCCAAAGGAGATAAGATAATACTCTTCTCATGGGATAAATTTCTTCACAAAGCTTGCCTTACAGTATTTTGCCTGACAGTCTTGTTGAACCAAGCTACAGGCTAATAATCATGCAAGGTTATTTCCCTTGAGTACTCAGTTATAAAGATTCTACAGTTAGTATGACATGAAATTCCTGTGACAGCAATTCTGCTGACTCCAAATGAGATCCCTTAGCAAACTATTACATTTGTGTGAGGTACAGAGGTGTAATTAAGAGCAAACTTTGCCCCTGTATTTTTAAACTGGGTAATGATCCTGTTTGTGAGTGAACTGTACTAGAATCTAGCTTGTGCTTATACTGCCATGTTGGTGCTGCTTTCCTAGGAGCTATAAAAACACACAAGTAAGTCAGGCAGACACAACTGAGTAAGTTCAAGTATGCTCTCAGAATGACAGGTGTGGAGCTTTTTAGGAAAACAGCTGTGACAAAACTCAATTAAGGATTATAATTCCATTTGAGAATGAAGTAGTATCCACTAGAAATTCTACAAACAGGTTTGCACAGGTTTATATCGTTAATATATAGGAAAATACAATACATAAAAGTAGATTTTTCTCCCAATATATCCCACTGCCACGAGTGAGTAAGTGACAATATTTTATAATTGATAGCTACTGGGGCTTCTTCTCAAGCCAACTGAGAATAGAATTTCCTTTGAAATAACACCATGGCATTGTAATTCCTTTGCACATAACTGAAAGATTTGATGCAAGATACACTAAACAAAACTTACAGCTGACTTCAGCTCTTAAGAAAACTTCTTTCTCAAACTAAGATGGCACAGATCCTACTCAAAAAGAAACACCTGCTATGTTGTAAGTAAAGATAAGGTCACAAAAACACTGTAGTTAAACTTGTGTATCTACTATGTATTGCCACTAAACTTTTAGATCTATTCTATTTGCACTTCCCCTCCCTTGACCTAACCTCAAGTTTTATACTGTTTAAGTAGGTTTGAATAGCTTGACTGTAAATGTAGTTGTATTGGTTGAAAACAGAGTTAAGGAAAAAAACGGAGTATTCCATAGCATGTACATCACGGCACCCTGCTCTCCGGGAAAAGGGGAGGGGGCGAGGGGGAAAAGCCACGGTTTGCGGAGCTGTGTCGGGCTATCTGGGGTCAGACTCGCGCGGGCAGGCGCCGGGGGGCGACTTCCAGCTCTAGGGGGTCGTGCTGGCGCATGGGTGAGAACGTGCGTATTTCTGTAAGTTAATTGTTCTACTCCAAATCTTTTACATTCTTTTGGCTATCTTTAGTAAAATTAATTATTTTAACTCTCAAGTTCTACCTTTTATTTTCCTCTCACTTTCCCTCTTTCCCCCGCTGATACTGGCCACCGTCAGCACGCCGGCGGCCTCGAGCTTGCTCTCCAGAGGGGGAGGGGAAAGCGAGCTACTGTTGTGAGATACCGAGAGTTGAAACCACAACAGTAGTTCACAGAATTTTATTAGGAATGAGGGATTCTCCTCCACACATGGGCATTTCCAAATTGCTGTATTTCAAATTAGTTCTTTAAAATTTCTTTCAAGAGATATTCAAATTTAGCCACAGACACTGAAGCATGGAATGCAATTCTGTGGCTATAAAACAGAAGTCGTAAGAGATTATCACAAAGGTACACCAACTGATATTAAAATCTATTAATCTATTTAACCTCTATCTGTAGTATTTCAGCATAACAGTAAAGGAGTTTTAATAACTGAAGTTGGGAATCAAATGCCCAGCCTCCTGCAACTTAACTTCATGTTTTCTATACTATAGTCTCCAGCTCAAAGCTCTTTGCACTGTTTTTCTCTATCTCCCCCCCCGCACCCCTCCTCCCCCTCCATGTTATCTACTTTGTAAAACATATAAAGAGTGAAATGATTTATGTCATATCTTCTCTTTCTTGTTCCAGGACCAAAAACCAAATAAAATCACATGTTGCACTGCCTATTGATCTTTCCTCTATTGATCTTTCCTTTCTTTCTTTCTTTCTTCTTTTTTTTTTTTTAGAAAGAAAGGATGGGAAAAACAATAAAACTGGTATTGACCGTTTTGTTTGACAGGGTATTAGAAGGCATCAAAACACAACAGGATTGAGAGCAAAGCATGAAATACAGTAACCATTGCAAAGAACAGTCCAGATACTGAAAGGGGGTGTCTTGGATAATTCAAGAAGGATTTGAAAAAGCAGCTGTTATGAACCTTCTAAATACCAAACAGAAAGTGAGAAATAAATGTGAGATAAACAGTTCATGGCAATTAAAGGGATGAATTTATTACAAAATGGAACAATTTAGGTAAGACATCCAGAAAACTTTCTGTCCCCGGGTGTCAATTTGTTAAGGAACTGCTCTGCTACTCTGTGAGCAGCTGGGAAAATCAACATTGCATTGTATTATGATCTTTTTCTAGAGAGCTGATTGGTCTACATGCCTAGGAAGAAGGTATTAGTACTGCTTTCTTCTTATCTGCAAACACTGCCACTTGTAGCAAAATCTTAATTTTCCTCTAGACAGCTTTTAGAGGTTACATCAACTCAAGTTAATGCCTTTTCAGGAGATTTAATGTTCCTTGGGTGAAATATAATAAAAGCCTATTAGGAGTGAAGATGATGCATCAACCTGCCAGGCTGGACAGAGCTGCAAGATTCATATGAAAAATCAGATTCAGTTCATTAATATAGCAGAAACAGCCTCTGCACTGTATCAGATGTACAGTGTGAACAGAGAAAACTCTGATTAGTGAAACTACTTGAATTATCCCAAAATTAAAAGGCATAGGTGGAGAAGTTTTAGCTTCCAGACTCTTACAAATAAAACTTTGACACTACATTTTCCAATTGGTCATGAAGTCCATACATAGAAAAGTGGAGTTAAAAAGTGAATGGAGTTTGTTTTATAGTGGAATTGTTTTACATGCTGAGCTCCAGAATAGAAAAGCTGAAGACATTAATTCACTTCACATACACAGTGGAGCCACCAGCAGCCCCGCAGTGACACAGCTGGGATGGGAGGCAGCAGCTGCCAATGCTGCACAATGGCTGTTGTGCTGGGGCTCTTTGCCCTTGAGAGCTGGTGGTAATCATGCTCCATGAACCGTAAGTGGATTTTATAGTTTTATTACTGTAATTTAAAGCCCTATATATAATGTATATATATATAATAATATAGGAGCTGTCTCAGTTGCATAAGGTCAATTATATTGATGGGAAAGGAGTAGATGATTGTTAAAGGTGTAATTGAAAGGAGATGGGCACAAAGCCTTGTCCATTAATAGCCCATGACTCTGCAGTCCTCCTTGCTTCAATGACTGCACATGGACACTGAGGACAGGATCTCCTGCACCTTTCAGTACAACTGAAAGTAAAACCCAGTAACAGTAGTATAACATCTCTGACCCTCTGACCAATGCACATGATATAAAGGGACAAGGTGAGTTCCCTGCATGAGCAGTGTTATCTATTTTAGTAATACTATACAACAAAAATTTTTAGAACTATCATACAGCATCTTTTCAGTACATTTTACTTTTTTTCCTGGCTCTTAATTATTGACAGCCTGTTACATTGAATAGATCTATAGCTGCAAAGCTGGTGAAGGGCCTGCAGCACAAGACTTATGAGGAGTGGCTGACGAAACTGAGACTGTTCAGTCTGGAGAAGAGAAGGCTCAGGGGAGACCTTATTGCTCTCTACAACTGCCTGAAAGGAGGCTGTAGGGAGGTGGGAGTCGGCCTCTTCTCCCAGGTAACAAGTGATAGGATGAGAGGTAACGGCCTCAAGCAGCACCAGGGGAGGTTCAGGTTGGATGCAAGGAAAAACTTCTCTGAGAGAGTGGTCAGGCATTGGAACACACTGCCCAGGGAGGTGGTGGAGTCTCCTTCCCTGGAGCTGTTCAAGAAACATGTACATGTGGCATTTAGGGACATAGAATCATAGAATCATCATAGAATGGCCAGGGTTGGAAGGGACCTTAAAGATCATCTAGTTCCAACCCCCTGCCATGGACAGGGTTGCCAACCACTCAATCACTGGATCGAACTGCCCAGGAATCCATCCAGCCTGGCCTTGAACACATTCAGGGATGGGGCATCCACAACTTCTCTGGGCAGCCTAGTGGTGTTAGGTTGACGGTTGGACTAGATGATCTTAGAGGTCTTTTCCAACCTTCATGATTCTATGATTCTATGACTTGCTTTCATGGTGGTTCTTGCAGCTTTTAAAACACTGAAAGGCAAACAAAGAGAATGCAGTTATTTCAAGAGACAGTCTCTGCATATATTACTCTAGATTAGGGCTTTGCCAATGGGTAGGAACTAGTACGCTTGTTGGTGAAGCACAGGGCCTGCTAATAATGTCTCAATAGCAGAGCATCCTTCAAAAGCTGCACCTCCTGGACTTTCATGAATAGAAACTGCTGAGCCAGCTATCACCTCAGGAATGACGATACCAAAAGAAAACTGTTTTGTTCTCCCACTGTATTTCCTTCCTATGCTCCTTCATATACTTTAAAGTTGTGGACTTCTTATACCTAATGGAGCTGGCAGGTCTGGTCCTGAGAACTGACACAGACTGTGTTCAGCTGAGCATTTTAATTGCAATTATTAATATAGTAGGCAAAAAAATGAAGTCACCTGAACCCTTCTGACTTTTAAAGATAAACAAGAGTAATAAGAACAAACTGATTAACACTCTGATTTTTCTCATCACATTCCACCTCCTAAAATCATAGAATCACAGAATTGTCCAAGTTGGATGGACGGGACCTTTAAAGGCCATCTAGTCCAACTCCCCTGTAGTGAACAGGGACATCTACAGCTGGATCAGGTTGCTCAGAACCCTGTCCAGCCTGACCTTGAAGATCTCCAAGGATGAGGAATCCACCACCTCTCTGGGCAACCTGTGTCAGTGCTTCACCACCCTTATTGTAAAAAACCTTTTCCTTATATCTAGTCTAAATCTCCCCTCTCTCAGTTTGAAACCATTTCCCCTACTCCTATCACAACAGACCCTGCTAAAGAGTCTGTCCCCTTCTTTCTTGTAGCCTCCCTTAAGACACTGAAAGGCTGCTATTAAGTCTCCCCAGAGCCTTCTCTTTTCCAGGCTGAACAGCCCCAACTCTCTCAGCCTGTCCTCATAGGTTCTATCTCTCGGATCACTTTTGTGGCCCTCCTCTGGACGCTCACCTACAGGTCCATGTCTCTCCTGTGCTGAGGACTCCCCATCTGGACACAGCACTCCAGGTAGGGTCTCAGCAGCGCAGAACAGAGGGTCAGGATCACCTCCCTTGCCCTGCTGACCACGCTTCTTTGGATGCAGCCCAGGATGCGGTTGGCTTTCTGGGCTGCGAGGGCACACTGCTGGCTCATGTCCAGCTTGTCATTCACCAGTACCCCCAAATCCCTTTCAGCAGGACTCTGCTCAATCCTTGCATCCCCCATCTTGTATTGACAGTGGGTGTTGCCATGACCAAGGTGCAAGACCTTGCATTTCGCTTTGTTGAAACTCATGAGATTAGCCCACTGCTCCAGCCTGTCTAGGTCTCTCTGGATGGCAACCTGTCCCTCAGGTATATTGACCAAGCACCACACAGCTTGGTGTCATCCGCAAACATGCTGAGGGTGCACTCAATCCCACCGTCGATGTCATTGATGAAGATATTGAAGAGTATCAGTCCCAGAACAGAACCCTGAGGGACACCATTCATCACTGATCTCCATCTGGTCATTGAGCAATTGACCACCATTCTCTGGATGTGATCTAGCAACCAGTTCCTCATCCATCCAAGAGTCCACCCATCAAATCCATATCTTTCCTGTTTAGAGAGAAGGATGTGATGGGGGACCGTGTCAAACGCCTTCCTGAAGTCTGGAGAGATGACATCAGTGTCTCTTCCCTCATCCACAGATGCAGTTACACCATTGTAGAAGGCCACTAGGTTGGTCAGGCAGGACTTGCCCTTGGTGAAGTCATACTGATCGTCTCGCATCACCTCCCTGTCTTCCACGTGCCTTTGCATAGCCTCCAGGAGGATCTGTTCCATGATCTTCCTCGGCACAGAGGGGTGGCTGACAGGTCGGTAGTTCCCTGACTCATCCTTTCTACCCTTCTTAAAAATGAGTGTGACATTGCCCTTTTTCCAGTCACCAGGGACTTCACCTGACTGCCATGACTTCTCAGATATCATAGAGAGTGGCTTGGCAACTGCATCAGCAAATTCTGTCAGGACTCTGGGATGCATCTTATCAGTACTCATAGAATTATGGATGTTCAGGTTCCTCAGGCAGTCACAAACCTGATCCTCACTTGCAGTGGGAGGGACATTGCTCTCCCAGTCCCCACCTTCTGACCCATCCGGTCCAGAGATGCATGAAGAGCAGTTGTTGTTGAAGACTGAGGCAAAAAAATTGTTGAACACCTCAGCCTTCTCCTTGTCTGTTGTTACCAGCCCGCATGTATTGCACACTAGAGAGGCGATGCCTTCTTGAACTTTCCTTTCTAGTTGATCTACCTGTAGAAGCCTTTCTTATTTTTCTTTGCGCCCTTAGCCAAGTCCAGGTCCAACTGGGCCTTGGCCTTCCTGATCCCTTCCCTACACAGCCTAACAGCACCCCTCGAGTTATCCCAGGATACCTGTCCCTCCTTCTACTGCCTGTGCATTTTCTTCTTTCTCTCTAGCTTGACCAGCAGGTCATGGTGCAGCCATGCTGGTCTCCTGCCTTCCTTTCCTGACCTCCTGCACCTGGGCATGGAGAGCTCTAGTGCACTAAGGAAAGCTTCCTTCAAGATCTGCCAGCTCTGCTCCTCTCCCTTGTCCTTTAGGGTAGCTTCCCAGGGGATTTTATTGATTAACTCCTTGAAGAGCTGGAAATTGGCTTTCCTAAAATTTAGGGTCCTAATTTTACTCCTTGTCTGCCCCATACCCCTCAGGATTGTGAACTCCACCATGGCAGTATTACTAGAGCCCAGGCAGCCTCCAAACCTGATGCCACCAATTATTTTGCTTGCGTTGCTGAGCAACAAGTCTAGCCCTGGTGGGGCAATCTAGTACATGTCTTAAGAAGTTGTCCTCAATGCATTCCAGGAGCCTCCTGGATTGCCTACAGTCTGCCATGATACTTTTCCAGCAGATGTCAGGGTGATTCAAGTCGCCCAGTAGGATGAGAGCTTGCGATCTGGACACCTCCTGTAGCTGGAGAAGGAAGGCTTCATCAACAGGCTCTGCTTGGTCAGGCAGCCTATAGTAGACACCAACCACATGGCTCCCTTTGTTGCCTCAGTCTCTACCTCTCACCAAGCTTTCGACTTGCTCATGCCCATTCTTCAGGGACAGCTCTTCGCATTCTATTCTGTTCTTGATGTAAGGGGCAACACCTCCTCCCCTCCTTCCGCACCTGTCCCTTCTGAAGTTTGTAGCCTTTGACTGCCACACCCCACTCGTGGGAATCATCCCACCAGGATTCAGTGATGGTAACCATGTCATGGTGTTCTAGCAGCACAGTGGCTTCCAGCTCTTCCTGTTTGTTACCCAAACTGCATGCGTTCATGTAGAGGCACTTCAGCTGGGCAGCCAGCATTGTCGTCTTCTTGGACAGCAACTCCTCAATTCCTTGAAAGTATTTCCCCATAGCTACCCTGTTCCCTACTCCTATCAACTCAGTGGTCCCTGGCTCATTGTTGCAGAATTTCAGGTGTGCGGCATATTCCAGGGCAGCAGGTTGCAGATGGCTCCTGCTAACACTCTGCTCCTCTAACCTAGCTATGACTACCTTTTAATGGGTAGGCTCGCTCTTACCCCTCTCCCCCTTCCAACCTAGTTTAAAGCCCTTCCAATGAGCCCTGCTACCTTTTCCCCAAGGATCTTCTTCTCCCTTTGAGAAAGCTGAAAGGCATCCGGTGGCAGCAAGCCTGGTGCCACGTAGGCCATCCTATTGTGAAAGAACCCAAAACCATGGCAGTGGCACCAGCCTTGAAGATAAATATTTATAAACTGGATCCGTTTGTTCCTTTCATTGTCCTTACGTACTACAGGAAGCAGGGACGAGAAGACTACCTGTTCTCTCGATTCCTTCAGCTGACAGCCCAATGCTCTGAAGTCCCTTTTGATAGCCCTTAGGCTATGTGTGGCTGCTCCATCACCCCTCACATGGAAAAGCAGTAGAGGGCAACAGTCCATCAGCCGTACCAGTCAGGCAAGTTGCTTGGTGACATCCTTCACCCAAGCCCCAGGGAGGCAGCAGACATCTCTATGAAGAGGGTCTGCCCAGCATATTGGGCCCTCAACTGCATGCAGCGAGGGGTCATCTACAACTAGTACCCACCTCTTCTTCTTAGTGGTTGCATCCCTAATAGTGGGGAGAGGCTTTTCTGTTTTTTTGTTGAGATGGTTTGAAGCGTAGATTGCCTATTGTCACCCACAGATGGGCATTCTGTATCCAGGACCCTCTACCTGTTGTACAGAGGCACGTGAGGGGGTGGACTGGGCAAGGAGGGGGTTTGGCTGTAGCCGCTGTGCAGACGTGCTTCCATTCACTCTCTTCCCTTGAGCGGTTCCTCTTAGCCTGGCAGTGAGAGGATACAGACTGCCCTAGCGCTTTTGCCTTCTCCTGTAGTTGATCTCTTCTCAGGGAGGACAGGGCATGGCTCCTCTGCTCCTTTTTTTTTTTCTTGAGACCCTTGATACATCTCAACCGACCTATTTCATTGCAGAGCTTTGCCACGAGGCTGAGCAAGTCGTCGACCTGCTCACACCTCACGCAACTGTTTTGACTGCTACCATACGACTTTAATGAAAGGTTCTGGCACTCTCTGCAGCCAGAGGCTTGGACAGTCGCATGTTTGCTAGGGAGGCAACTCCTTTGCCTCCTATTTTGTATATTTTGTCTCCCTTCAGCAAACTAGATGGCATTGTAATAAATCAAACTAGTAACTTCCCAAAAGCAGATCCAAGTTAAGAAATTGACTCTTCAACTGTAAACAAAGGGAAAGAAGAAATAACCTATTCAAGATACCCTTCTATCAGCCATGAGTCAAGATCCTCTTCCAAAAAGAAGGCAATGGTCTTTGCAAATGGGGAAAGTCATGTGGTCACACTTTACTAAGACATTTTTCTCTCTTATAAAATTTTAGTATATCACTGTCAGCTAGACCAGGGAAGATTTGCCATGGAAAAATTATCTTTGTACTATGACAAAGAAGCACAAAGAAAAGAGTGTGCAGTTGGTACTGGGAAATGTGGAACTGGCAGGATGCTTCAGACAGTACTTCAGCAGTAATCAGTGCAGGCCCTGCGAAGTAAAGGAAGAATTTATTTCTACAGTCGTGGAGATCTAATGTTTTAGAGCCTCATCAGAACCACTGCAAGGCAGGTATTTTATTTATACCTCACACAGAGCTGCCCTCAGGAAGGCAGCTGTTACTGCCCTTTTTTCATTGCTTCTGACATCTGCTATGTATAGCCTACACACCACATCAATTGCTTTGAAAAATTTTAGTGTTCAACATTACTAGCTCTGCACAAGTTCAGGAGTTGGGGAGCTCTTATGCATCTCTCCTAGCCTCTTCAGAGTTGCCTATGAAGATTGAAAGTGCACGGAGGGCCAGAAACAAAAATAAAAGTTTTAATAATGTTTCCGTGGGGATAAAAGAGAGAAACGCTATAGCAGGAATTAAAGCAGATGTTTAGTAACTGATAAAGTCATGTAATCAACATTAAGATCTGTAACATGGACCTGCTCTGTTGTGTTGCAACTTTTAACTCAAAAAATAATGCGGAAAACAGGCTCACTTGTGACAGGGCTAAGTTTTCTCACATTTATGGGTTACTGAAAATATTGTCAAAGAAAGGTCATTTATCAGACATAGGATTCCAGTTTCTAGGGGAAGTTACTGACAGAGAACATTCTATCCGTAAAGAAAGGCCTCCACATTATGGCTTGTAGTTTGAAAGTCAATGAGGCAGGCAGACTGAAGTATCACCAGCTTAGGAAGACCAATTGAAGAGAAACAGGAATCAAAGCTATGGCATTTTTGTAGTACCTGAAGGGTTGGAATTGTTCAGTAAGACCCTAATCTCTGGCTACAAGCAGAGGACATGAGGGCAAGAAAGTAGATCAGAAACAAGGTGCTGATTAGCTAGCCCCAGGCTGGGCATGTAAGCTGGGCAGAAAACTGAATAATTGTCTCTACCCTAAGTCTTGTGATCCTGACAGGAAACAGATCTGCAATTACTGCCATTTCAGTGGGGAATAGCTATGCAGAGAACCTCAGTCCATGAAAAAGAATGATTAAAGGGGACTAGTCTGCTCAGTATGCAGACATGTGATGAGATATCCTGCACACTTCTAAAGAATTTTCATTCTCTGAATGATATTAGAGTTGTTTGTTTCCAGTACTTTCAGATATAGTTCACAGGCTTTTATGTTGTCCACAATTATTAGATTTAAGCCTCATAATTCCCAGGAAGCACACCACAGACTTCCCTCTATTTCCTTCTCCCTAAAGGGCACCTAAAAATAGGTACTTGCCAAATAACAATTTATTCTTTTAGAACAGTACTTCAAAGAAGCTGATTTGGCTTGTTGAGTATTACACTTAGTACATGTGCAGTTCTCGATAGCAATTGTATTGAGCAACATGTTAGGCTTTTGATTTTTGTTCAAAATTTTCCCATGCCATTACAGCAGGAAATACAAAATAGAAGTATTTCCTTCATGGTGTATCATTCTACTACTAATGAGTTTGAGGGATAGCAATCTAAGGGAGATCCAAAAGGACTGCATATTTTGGACTAAATTATTAGTGTTTGCTTATGTGTCTGAATAAATTAAATTTACATCTGCAATCCATTAAAATAATTATGAGAAGAAAATTATTATAAGTTGGCCTCTAAGCAGACTAATCTAGAAGAACTAGCATGGCACTACTCCAGACTCTTTCATCCCCAAAGCAAAGATCTGCTAACCATTCAATTTTTTTCCAAATAAACAAATGCTTAGTGCTTATGTTAGTTTTTTATTAGGCTACTGTTCAGCCACCAGGCAGGTAAGTAAGTGTAAGATTTCTACAAATTTCAAATCACACACTATGTAAAATAAGTATCCAAACAATGCATTCCCTCTTTTACACTCTGAGGAACTCTGTGAATGAAAATCATATTCTGTAAAGCCTTCTGTTTAACCACAAGAGGGAGAATATTGTCTTCAATTTGAAAAGAGACTGTGTTCTTGCTCTAATTGAGGAAGTTAGTGACAGCATTTTTCACTAACACAGGAGTTCCTCAACCAAGTTAAAATTATCAGTACTTCAAACTTCGAAGAAACTCCTGGAACATCAAGGAGTAATTTCCATATGCAATGTCTTTGCTGTGCATTTGTCTTACATCATTATATCCAAATCGCCAGGGATCTAGTCCTTGCATTTCTATATCGCTGACTGTCTCAAAAGCATATAAGGTGATCTTTTTCAGGATTGACATTGCCAGACTAAGGCATTCTATTTTGAAAAACTATAGATTGTGTTTTCAGTAACGTCATCTTCTGCAAAAATGTTACTGATTACCAGAATCACATATTTTGACACGACTTACATTCCAAAAATACACTCCTGCTTTTGTAGACATCAGAAGCTTCCTACATGCCTTTGGACCCAACTACACCATCTGGTTAGAAATACACACCAAATGGCCAACTGCAATTGTCTCTGTGTGCACTCTTAGCCTGCTACAAAGGCATAATAACATGACGATCTTTAACCTCCTTTCGTGGAAAGCTAACTTGCATCCCTGTAGCTTATGAACAACAAATGTGTGCACAGAAGACTTGGTTTATGTCACTAATTTTACTGCAGTAACTTTGGGGCAACTTTTGGGGCAACTTTGCAGTAAGTTTTGGGGCCCTAAACATCTGCCACTGAGCAGATGAACTTGTACACAGGTCTGACAGCTGTGATCATCAGGTATACACCCAACAGGGGTATCAAAACTGACAGTCTCCTGCATGTATAATGTGCAGATCCTGAAGAGACAGGTGTACTCAGATGACCTCTGGTCCCACCAAGGACAGAAATTGTGGTGCTATGCTTTTACTACCTTGTGTGTTTAGTTAATATAGATGAAGATAGTTTTGAGGAAAATACTCCTTACAGGGAAGGTTCAGAGCCAAATGCAGAGAGATGTGCCATTGACACTAACTGCAAGATGCCTGACTTGTTTACAGATGTAGGCAAAGATACATCCTGGATCTTCCTTTAGTTTTTCAGCTTCCTCCTTCTAACCCATACAGTAGTTTTTGAAAATGTGAATCTTGCTTTGGCACTAAAATTCAGAATTGCAAACAGGCCATGTTGTCTAACTTGACTTTAGTTAGGATTATGACACTGTTTCCCTCACACAAAGTCTGGTCAGAGGCTAATGACCCCAATGGGTCATAATGGAGGCCAACACTGTTTAACATCTCCATCAGTAATTCAGCTGATTGCACAGAGTGCTCCATCAGCAAGTTCACACAAAACTAGGAGTGACTGATGGACAAGATGGTTGTGCTGCCATTCAGAGGTACCTTCACAGGCTGGTGAATTTGTTTAAGGGAAATCTCATGAAGATGAACAAGGAGAAGTACAAAGGGCTGCACCCGGGGAGTAAAATGCCAGGCACCAGTACATTCCAGGGAGCCAAATGGATAGAGAACAACTCTGTAGAGAAGGGCTTGAGTCCTGGTAGACAACAAGGTGACCATAAGTCAACAGTGTAACCACATGACAAAGGTGACCAGCATCCTCCTGGGCTTCATTAGTAAGTCCACTGAATGTATGTGGAAGGAGGTGATCTTTAATCAGCACTGGTGAGGCCACACCTGGAGTACTGTGTCCACTTCCAAGTTCCAATGTACGAGAAAGGAAGGTCCACAAAGGTGATGAGGGATGGAAACATCTCTCACATAAGGAGAAGCTGACAGCTCAGGCTGTTCAGTATAGAGAAGGCTTAGGCAGATCTTTTTGATATGTACCTGCTGAGAAGGAATGAAGAAGACAGCGCCAAGCTCTTCTCAGTGGTGCCCAGAGACAGGGCAAGTGGCAACAGGGCATGAGCTAAAAAACATGAAATTCCATCTGAACACAAGAAAACACTGTTTACTGTGCAGGTAGTCAAACAAGTTGTCCAGAGTCATTGTAGACAAGATACTCATCTGATCAGACATGGCCCTTGCTAACCATTGAGCAGGGGGTGTGGATTAGTTGATGCCAGGAGTACCCTTGCAACCTCAACTGTTCTGTGAGATTCTCTATGAAAGATTAATAATGGCTAGTGTTCTTTATGACTATACACAGGCTTATTCAACTCAAAATTGCATTTCTCATACTCAACAGGTTGTCATATTTCTTTTACAAGAGGAAAAATATCTCACCAATGCCCAGAAGAAGAGGATGCAAGTGAAGAGTGAAAGCAAAGTAGTGAAAGTCATCATGCAAAGACTTGCCTGGCACATTTGCCTGATGCATGTTTTAGCATTATTTGCACATGGGCTGCTAGTAGTCTTGGCTTCAAGAGCAACAAAGATCTACAGGTGCTATAGAATCAGCCCTCTACTAATTAACAAGATTTATCAATGTTGTTTCCTTCTTTTTGCCTAAAAATACAGAAGTGTAGAAGAATAAGCCCCTTTTTATGTAAATCGGATATGCCAAATACAAAAGCAAAATGTCTTATTCTCAATTTTTTCACATGAATTTAACTCTAGCAACCTGCAATCTTTAAAATCCATGTTCATGTTACTAGTTAAAACTGGAGTTTACTTATTCTTGAATGTAAAGCATTACATAGAAGTACAGTATTTTTAACAGAATTATTCTCGTTTTCCCTCAGAATTGTTGGACAGGG
>VXAV01002561.1:350381-361804 GCA_013399715.1 Alectura lathami | reverse complement strand
AAAAAAAAAAAAAAAAAAAAAAAAAAAAAAGATTCTTAGAAAACTACAGGGAACTACAGAGACAGGATTAAGAGTTGCTCGGGCTTAATTGTATGGCAACAAATCTTAACTCTCTGGATGCTGCTGTTGCCCAGGCTATCAGCATAATTACAAATACAAGTAAAAAAAAAAAGAGTCCTCTCTGAAACCTTTCTAGAAGAACAAAGTCCCTAAGTCAGTCCTTGGTCTACTGAAAAATATTTAATAGGAAAGTACTGGAGGAAGATATGCTCATTTGTCAGCTGTGGTAAGACCCCCTTGGTCTTCTTGTTGATTAACCTGCTGTAGGTGCAGCAGCCATAAATTCCTTCACAGAAATGACACAGTGTCATCTGACTGCAGAGTAAGGAAAGTTCAGATGGACACCAACTCCCTATAATGGAACTTTGGGAATGAAGAAGTTTGAGTACTGGCCAGAGAGGAATAACCAGTTTCTCCAGTGTCGCATATCCCCCCCTCTGTTTACAACAGGTATGAAGGTCTCTGCAACCAGCAAAATCATGCAACTTCCACCTTCTGTTCTGCACGAGCCTGTAAAAGGGTCAGTAATTACACAGACCAGCCCCTCTGCACTGCAGCCTTGCATAGGAGCCACCACACCTTCAGTTAAACCAATGGAAATAATAGCCAGTCTTCTGTGATTGCAAGTGACTACAGTTCTGCAGAACCAGTGCTCACCCAGAACTGCAATATGCAAACTGCAAAGCAGTATGATAACCTACAAGTCTTCCCCTACTACAGTCTTAGCTTCTTCCCATTTATCTTGGTATACTGTAGGTGAATCTCAAGTGTACGTATCTACAAAATATTTTCAGTATGCAGATGCAGTTTCTGCCTGAGAAAGCCACGAAAATACAGTTGAAGGAAAGAAAAAAACTTTACATTGGTGCTTTATCTCTGTGCACATCTCAGGACTCTAGTGAGAACTTCCTTACGGAAGGTAACTACCCAAACAGCCCATTAACATACAGAAGAAATACAGAGAAGTATTGTGAATAATCTATTCCTTGGTTAGGCCTTAATTCTCTTGAGATAATGAAGTTGTATCAGAGATGCAATTTAACTCTTTCATAGCTTTTCAGTCAACTCAGTGATTCGTTAAATATGTGAAGTATAGTACTTACAACCCTAACACAATACCGTATACGAAAACACATTTGTTTCTCAGCAGCTATACAAACATACATTTCCTGATGAGTTCAGATGTGTCCTGGCAAAGGCAGCTGTTCTGTGGGGGAAAACAGTGTGAAAATACAGTGCCTAAGAGCAGTGTTTAGCATAGAGATGCACCCTGAACTTGAACACATTTAGGCTGGAAATTCTAACAGATGACTGACAAGCATATCTTCCCAAGAAGTTCAGCACCAAGAAATCCAGCCAGCTTTAAGGTGAGATGTGGTATTTTATAGAAGTCCATACAAAATGGTGTGACGTGAAGCAGCAGTAGATTAGATGTGGTAACACAGAACAAATCTTTCAATCTCATATCCCTCATAACACTGTAAAATTGAAATGTAATGTGACAACAGAAACTTGTTCTTCTTCTTTTGCAGATCTTCCCCATGACCCCTTTTACCTGTCACCTCTAAAAACACTCCTCTAACCCATCCATATGTAATTTGAGATCCTTCTTTGACCACAGCATCTCTCCTGTGCAGTCGTCTAGATACATCCAGACCTTCTTGCTTCCTCCATATATCCTAATCCACTCAGTTTTACATGCTATGGGCGTGCTATGTTTCACTCAGATAGCTCTTGTCAATCATTTCAGATACTGTCATGTTCCCGTTTCTGGTGTTCCTGGTGCCTCACATATCACTTACATGGCCTAGCATATTAACCTGCCAATAAATTAAAGCTCCTCACTCTTTCTTGTAAAAAAAAAAAAAAAATCTTTTCTCTTTCTATAATATTTGCCTGCTCTGCCAAAACTTTTTCAGCACTTTTGTACATACTGTATACCCCAAGAGACAGTAGCTCAATACATCATACCAGGAAAAACACATCTTCATTTAAGATGACTGAAAAATAAAGAAACAAAATGGTTGGCCATGGTATGAGAAAGGTTAAAGGCCAGTAACTGAGAGCATTTGCCAGATTCTGCCCCTTGCTACAGCTTCTGTTTTAAATAATGATAAGAGGGAAGGACAGTAAACAGGACAGACTGTTCTATCTATTCCCTTGCTGGAAGGGCAGTGGAATGATTCTGACTGTAATAAATTGACATTAGCAGTCGGAAAGGTAATTCAGTGCTACCTAAAGAGAGAAAGGCAGTTACATACAGAAATATCATTATTCTGAAATGAATGAAGACACCAAAGTATTGAGAAATCAGAGATATGACCTTAATATGATCATATCAAACAACGCCAGGTTGGTTTTCATTCCAAAAGCAATAAAGGAATGAGAAATGGCTGATTTGAAATACAGAGGGTGCCAAAAAATGTATAAAGAAAGGAAAAAAAAAAGTATTAAAATTGTAATCTCAATATATACCGATAACTAAAGATGAATACAAGTCACATTTGACTTCTGCAATTACAAGAGGTGCTCAAAGTGGTTACCAACAGCATCCACACACTTCTGATTACAGCAAAGTACTGCTGTGGGAGGCCTCACAAATCTTCCCTTGTGCACATCACACGCAGTACAATGCACCTCGAACTTATGACTGTTCTGTTCAATTGTTAGGTGTGTTGGAGATTCTGTTGCATACTTATGCCTCCACTGTCATTGTACTTCCACAACATTCTCGAGTTTCAAATACCACTTCAAAATTACTCTTGCACTCCACAAACAACAACCGTGCTTCCTCCATTTTCTCTGACTGCCCTGCCTGTCACATGGTGACGCTAACATTCATGTAATTAATGCCATCTTTTGAGCAAACATCATACTACACATTGCTATTGTAATTCATCTTTGAAAAGTAATATATAGATAACATATCTTAAAATGTGTATATATATTTTTGGCACTCCCAGTATATCGTGAAAATAGTTAGGGTTAGATTATTTGTAATACATAGAAATTGTCATCATGTGTCACATTTAATCTTCTGCAATGCTGTCAGCTTCTCATGAAAAGTGCAAGACTTGGAACAAGGGTTTCAGACAGAAAAATAGATATGGAAGACAAATTCTAATATAGCCCTGATCTTCTCCTTAATATATTACACACGTGATCTTAAGCACTTGTAAACTTTGGAGCTTACAACACTGCAAAGTAACCAGAAGCTCACTCCTTCCAATGCCTCCTTTATTTAAAGATTCAGCTTTTAGTGACAGTTTCACTTCACACACATAAAGTAAAATAAAAGATTAATGTTAAAGCAAGACACAAAAAACATGGACAACAGGAAAACACTGTATGTGCTAAAAGAAGGAATAAAAGTTGTATTTGCATTGCTTACAGGAAAGACATACTGCTCAGATTTGTAATCTTGCTTCATTTGCTAGCTGGTTTTCTAGTCTTAGTATGTTTTTGATCCTCAGTAGTATGTGAAACTCTCAGACCATAGAGTCATACAATCATTTAGGCTGGATAAGACCTCTAAGATCATCTAGTCCAACCATCAACTCATTACCACAATGCCCACTAAACCATGTCCCTAAGTGCCACATCTATACATTTCTTAAAAACTTCCAGAGATGGTGACTCCACCACCTCTCTGGGCAGCCTGTTCCAGCACCTTATCACTCCTTCTGAGAGAACAGGCAGATAAGCACCATAACTGCCTAAAGAGGCACAGAATCTGTGTCATCTGCACTGCTCTAAATCACAGCAGGAAAAAAAAAAAAAAAAAAAAACAGATTCCTGCTGCATGTTCACACTAGCACACTTTATGCCAGATGCTGGGTCTTCATCTGTCTTAAATTTCAGAAGAATAAAATGCTATGCTTCAGAATTCAAGAAAGAAATCAGATGTCTGCTGTACACGTATACTTGTCAGCATTCAACAGGATAGTAATTCTCTTGCTTTAGTATATTCCCTTTATTCTTTTCTGCTACAAACAAGAGTTTTGTTTTTGCTAGAGTACTTCAAGGGTCAATCTGCTTCATTGTTTTTAATATTGACACTGTACTGTGTTAGCAAAGAGAAACAGTACAGCAGAAAACCTAATCTAAGCAGGCCACTTTTTTGATGAAGGTATGTGGAGATGGAAGTTAGTGAAACATTATTTTATTTTCAGATCAAACTTTTTATTTTTATTACGCCTGTCAGAGACACAAGCAACTTACTGGGAGAAACCTAAAGATTTTATAGTTTTATGAGGTTCAGAGCTTCTGAGCTGCATTTATAAATGAAACTTCTCATCCTGAGGAATACAGAGCTGTCTCTGCATTTAGCATGGTATTCCATGTGCAAGAGGTCATAGAATCACAGAATCATAGAATGGCTTGGGTTGGAAGGGACCTCAGAGACCATCTAGTTCCAAACCCCCTGCCATGGACAGGGCTGCCAGCCACTAGCTCACTAGAGCAAACTGCCCAGGAACCCATCCAGCCTGGCCTTGAACACAGCCAGGGATGGGGCATCCACAACTTCCCTGGGCAGCCTGTGCCAGCGCCTCACCACTCTCTCAGGGAAGAATTTCTTCCTAACATCCAAACTAAACCTCCCCTCCTCCAGTTTTAGCCCATTCCCCCTTGTCCTACCATTATCCACCCAGGCAAAAAGTGGGTCCCCCTCCTGCCTGTAAGCTCCTTTCAAGTACTGGAAGGCCGCAATGAGGTCTCCCCAGAGCCTTCGCTTTTCCAAGCTAAACAATCCCAACTCCCTCAACCTTTCCTCATAGGAGAGGTGCTCCAGCCCTCTGATCATTTTGGTGGCCCTCCTCTGGACCCGCTCCAACAGCTCCACATCCCTTCTGTGCTGGGGGCCCCAGCCCTGGACACAGCACTCCAGGTGAGGCCTTGCAAGGGCAGAGTAGAGGGGGACGATCACCTCCCTCTCCCTGCTGGCCACCCCTCTCTTGATGCAGCCCAGGATGCCATTGGCCTTCCCGGCTGCAAAAGCGCACTGCTGACTCATGTCCAGCTTTTTGTCAATCACGACGCCCAAGTCCTTCTCCGCAGGGCTGCTCTCAAGGAGTTCTTCTCCCAGTCTGTACACATTCCTGGGATTGCCCCGACCCAAGAGCAACACCTTGCACTTGCCCTTGTTGAACCTCATGAGGTTCTCGTGGGCCCACTTTTCCAGCCTGTCCAGGTCCCTCTGGATGGCATCCTTTCCTTCAGGGGGATCAACTGCACCACTCAGCTTGCTGTCATCAGCAAACTTGCTGAGGTCCCACAGTCTAAGTCATCAATAAAGATGTTGAAGGGCACCGGTCCCAAGACGGACCCCTGGGGGACACCGCTCGTGACGGGCCTCCACCTGGACGTAGAGCCATTGACTACAACTCTTTGGCTGAGACCATCCAGGCAGTTCTTTATCCAGCAAACAGTCCACCCATCAAATCCACATCTCTCCAGTTTAGAGATAAGGATACGGTGCGGGACCATGTGAAAGGCCTTGCACAATTCAGGTAGACGACATCCATCAAAGAATAGGATCCCTTCTTCGGGGCGGGCGCGGACTTGGCCGGCTCAGGCATGACGAACCCAATCGCACAGCTGCAGCACAGAGGAGGTCATCAATAGCATGATATGTTACTAAATAGTCTGTTCTTGTCTTCACTCTATGAGTTACTCATTCCTGTAAGAATGCAGTGGTGGGCTTCCAGTAATACTAGTATATGCAAATGTGAATGATTTTTGAAGGAACTAGTATTTTTAAAAGCAGCCATTGCATTCCCTTGCATCAGATCGCAGGGGAAGCCTAGGCCTTCTGGCTACAATTACCAGGTGTGAATACACCAGACAGTGGTTTTTTTTTGAATGGAGACCTTTTAATGAAAAATGTTACTCTAGGGAAACACTACAGCTCAGTACTGTGAAATTAAATAATCATTGTAATTAAAATTAAAAAGAGCAAATTTTTGGCATATGGTCTCTTAGGGTGATATCACAATGCATGTAAGAGAAGCTCTGGTGGATGCTGTATTCACCAGAAGCTGAAAAATGGCATAGTGGCACCACACAAATTTTCTGCAATGACTGTGTTACAGACAGGACCTATGCATATTTCAGCCTCCCTCTTTAACACAGGCAGAAAAGGAGATGTGATGCTAGCCACAATTTTCCAAGAAGGAAACTGCATGAGCAAGGTATCTGATCTGCAGGGACTCACTAAGCTTCCCTGCCTATCAGAGGTGCAAAAGCAGCTACTCAGGCATTCTGGAGATGCTTATTGACCTTCTCCCTCTCTCAGTCACTTCACCTCTGTCTGATGCCACCAACTCCTGATCCCTAATTTCTACAGCTCTGTGTTTCACCGTTCCTGTGGCAGCCCTTTCCCAGTGCTGTTCTCGGCTGGCACCTTGGACAGCTCCCAGCACTCTTCTGCATCTGCTCCTACCTTTCAGCACCACGACTCCCTCCACGTGGGGATGACAAAAAGCCGGGTTCTTAAGATCTGAAGGGTGTGGTATGAGTGCTGAGAACCTTACGTGAAGAGGAGAACGAAGGAGGAAGTTAATGGCAGAGTACAAAAATTGTTCTTCACTGCCTCTGAAACAGCTTGTAACTTTGATAAACACGTCTTTTGGCTGCGCGAAGAAAGGATACCTGCCATTCACGGCATCTCTTGACTAATGGCTGTACCAATCTAAATATTATATTTCTCATATCTTTTTAAGGAGTATTTGAAGAATTTCTGTGTCCCACACATGCTGTTGAAAAAAAATAAATAAATAAAAAATCAGCCACAGGCGAGCTCACAGATATCTTTAGTTCCAAATCTGTTCAGGAAGTGACAGGCACTTTCCCAATTACAGACAGAAGAAAAAAAAAAAAAAAAAAAAAGTGCTTGAAACTTGCAAATTTATGCAAGCTAAATCTCTCAGAATCATATTATCCAAACACAGAAGTATTACCAAAAAATATTGGTCTAACTGTTATGAAAAATACTTGCATTCAAAAACAAATGCAACCTATTTCACGTTTAAGCTCTGAGTATGCAGAAAGACCTTCACGGCATGTTACTGCAACTCAGTGCTTCATTCTACAGGTATTTATCACTCACACTAATTTTCTCTGTAAGAAAAAACTGTTCTGCTGAAAAATTGCTCAGGAATACTTGCTATTGGGCTATGACCCACAGACTAATGAATAAGTATTTACACATCATCAGCGTTTTACCTTCATGACCGGTTTGGTACAGCAGTGACCTCTTTGAAACAAAGTTATTATAAAAAATAAATGCTCTGAGAATCCTATGACATGTGACTTAAACACTCCCTCTTCAATTGTCCTTTGGGAACCTGTTTCAGGGTGAATAAATTTTAGGGATATTTGTGATTTACTTTAACTTGATCGTACAAACTGGAAGCAATATAACTTTCTTTATTAAAGGCAGAAGAAACCCTTAAAGCAAGCTGACTTTTAAATAGCTTTTGTCAGCACAGACTTAGGCTCAGTAAAGCCAGCAGCACAAAAAGATGTGTAGGTAACTGCAAAAGGAGGGATGTCTTACAAGGCTGCTACTCTCTTGCACTCTCCTGCCTCCTGAAGACGGGCAGTGAGACAGAGGAGGCGCAGATAAGCCCAGCTCTCACACCTGAGTCACTAGTCAGAGCAGAGGATCCAGTGCATACCTCAAGTATGTACTAATGAACAATGAACACCTGAGACCCAGTATTCAGGCAAATCTCACTGAAATAATACAAATCCTTGATACAAGTCTCAGAATTAGCCCTAAATCTGAAATTCAGTCAATTTCAGACTCCAAATGTGAGTTCAGCAGCCTTCCTCCATTAGCTTAGTGGTCTGAAACAGAATCTCTGCTAAAGCATCAGAAATAAGCATTCAAGTCTCTAGCAGTGTTTTCTTTGAGTAAGGTATTTAGGTGTTTTCACCAAAAAGATGTGACATTGCAGATATCTTCCATACAGACTTTAAATCATTTTTCTCCACAGACTTTTTTAGAAAAGAAGGTCCAGGGTTTTTCAAAATGCAAATAGCAGGAATACAGTCAAATGCTTCAAATGTAATTACAAAGTAATTACTGCTAAAGGAAGAAGTGTTTGGTGTTCTGAGAGGTCTCTCTGTCTCTTCAGATGGGCACAAAAAGTAATCAGGAAAACTTTTCAGCATAGGAAGACTACTAGCAAAGACAGGTATACCTTGCTAGGATGCTGAGCATTATTCCATTATACGCTTTCCAGTACAGTTGAAAAGCTTTCACATCACACTTATACAACATGTTACGTTTGATATTTCCAGTTCTCACTCATACATACTTTTTTAAAAAGTCTGAACATATTTTCTGCTTTCAAAATGGCAACTGGTATTCTTCTGTCCATTAACGCAGTTGCCCCAAGCTACATTGATTAATAAACCTCTAAGCAACTTCCCAGTGCGTACTAAAAAAGAATAAATACTTTAGTTTAACTATGAAGTGTTTGTGGACTCCAGGTATATTACAAACCTTCTTGAAGCTGTAAAAGATGACATAAAATGCAACTAAGCCGTCCTTACAAGGATTTCAGAGTTATCCTTGTGTAACTAATTTCATCTCCCAGAAATACTGAAAATGCAACAGACATACAGCTTGTTGCAGAACATAAGTTGGTCCAAAAATCAAAGAATTTTTATAGAAACTTACTCTGCCATATTATAAAGCTCTCCTGAGTTCTGGCCTGTTAATTATAGTGTAGCAGGTAAAGAAGTTCAGTGACACAGGAAGGGTCTGGGAGCTTGTCACTAGTTCTCTACCAAAGTAGAACTCATGGGTTGAGTTGAAAAAAGCTATTTACTAAGACAGAAAATGAAGAGAAAAGGGAAACAATCATTGTAATGATAATTATATATACATATACATATATATATACACAGAGAGGTTGCCAAAAAATGTATACACATTTTAAGAAAGGAAAAAAATGTTTTAAAATTGTAATATTCAATACACGTTTAGTCAAGAGGTGTTAAGTCAGCAGAATGTGGGGGAACTAACCACACCTCTTCATCCTATCCATTGTCCTGGCAAATTCTCATCAAGGTAAACTCTCACATCTTGGTGGAAGTGCACTGAGGCACCATCTTGTTGGAAGTAAAACCAATCATTTCCAAAAAGTGTACGAATTGCAGGCAAAATGGATGTGTGTAGCATGTGTAGGCACATTTGACCAGTAACGCTACCTTCAGAACAGAATTATCCAATTAGTCCCCTTAATGACAGTCCACACCAGATACTGATTCAGCACAGTAAATTGACTTATTTTTCCACATTAAGGTGTGGTTGAGTTTCTCCCATGTTTTCCTGACATAACACCCGTGACTTCTGTCTGTGGGGGACCTTAAAGGGTGTGATATACTGCAGAAAACCCATTTTCTACTGGTGGTACATTTCAGCAAAAAACTGAAACAGCATGCAAAGTGATACAAGCAGACACTTCGGCCAACGTTGCTCAAGTAGCAGTTCTCCGTAATCAGAAGTGTCTTGATGCTGATGTATGGGTGGCATACACATCACATATATAGAGAGAGAATTACAATTTTAATATAGATTTTTCCTTTCTTAAAATGTGTATACATTTTTTTGGCACCCCAGTATATACATATATGAAACAAGTGATGCACAATGTCATTGCTTACTACCAATAGACCAAAGCCCAGCCAGTCCTCCATTAGCTGAAGCATCCCAGTCAGCTCCCCACAGTTTTTAAAGTTTTTTGCATAATATCATATGTTAAGGAAAAATTCCTTTGGCCAGCTTAGGTCAGCTGCCCTGGTTCTGTCCCCTCCCAGCAAGCTGTGCCCCTTTCCAGCTCCTCACTAGCAGGACAGTACCAGAAGAGAAAAACTGAAACATCCTTGACTCTGTACAGCACTGCTCAGACACAACTAAAATATCAGTGTGTTACCAACATTGTGTTTTCTCCTAAAGCCAAAACGCAGCTTCACACCAGACACCATGAAGAAAATCACCTCTGTCCCAGCTAAAACCAGGACATGGTATTACTGAGATTAGGAGTAAATTGTCACCTCAGCTCCCACATTGCCCAGCACTATGGTACTCATTTGGGGAAATCTAATTTCAGAATGAGGTTGTAGGATTACATCACACACTCCAGTTCTACCCATATTAATTGAAGATTATGAGAAGTGAGTATTTTTTGGTCCCTTCTGTGACTGGGAAACAAGAGTGTTAGTTTATAGAAGAGTACTGGAAGGAGCACATGAAAAAGAGATTGTACACACAGAATCACACACACAAAGTCCTTCAGTTGTTACAGACAGATTTTCAATGTAAATGCTTAGTGCCTGGTGTACAGAACTCATAGATATCCTTCCATTCGTTAAAGAGGTGAAAAAAAACTGAGGTCTTTCAAATACTGAATGTGTGGAGGAAAACGTATGTACACCTCTGATCACAGCTTGTAAGAGCTAAGTGGAATTCCTAAAGAATAATTCTCTTGTGAATGAACGCAGAGAAATGGATACATTCCAGACAGAATGCTAATCAGCAGAAACATCACCTGAAAGATGAGCATCAAACAGCCATCAAAAGTCATTAATGAAGCTACTAAAGCAGCCCATCCCTACAGGAGCAACGATGCAACGGAAGGATTCCTTGCTTAGCATGAAAATGATCACCAGCAAGAAACAAAGAAGGTGTGTGGCTAGGATCAAAATTGCCAAAATTATGCCCTACAGAGGAAAAGTCTCTCTGGCCAAGTCATCTGACAGATTCTCTAGGCCATTCTGTCCACTTACTAACCAGATGGCATTCAATGCATTCCTTCAGAAACTTGCTAGCAAGCAGAGAAGTGATCTTTGAAATGACACTCCAGAAAACCTGAGAGCTGTGTGCCACTGCCAAACTTTTCCGGTCGCTTAGGCCACTCTGAAGCTGTTACTATACTCTCCTGCAGCAGCTCAGTCACAGTGAGGCTCCCCACCCGCACCAACCTGTCTCTCCTGTGCTCCACTGGCTCCTCGTGAGCAGTCCTCATTCAGGGGCCTTCAGCTTCCTTTGGCAGGCCCTCCACAACCCTGCTCACAAGGGGAGTCTTCGCCTTCTGTCCCCCTTGCTGCACAAAAGCAGCCCAAGGCTCAGCCTGCCGTGGGCTGGCTGTGGAGACCTGCAGAACCCCGGCAGGAAGGGCTCACGTTTTTTTCAGTGCTGCAATGCTTTTGAGGGCTTTCCCAACACAATTATAGCCTGCCAGTTACCAGACTCTGTGACAAGCACTGCCTGTGACAGGTGGAGGCACGAGAAACAGGCCCAGCCGCGAAGCCTGCCGCCGCTACGCCCTGTCACTACAGGCAGACCGTAG
>VXAV01002561.1:318889-332558 GCA_013399715.1 Alectura lathami | reverse complement strand
AAAAAAAAACAGAGAAGAATGATTGCTTTATGTGTATGTAAACTGCATATACAAGCACAGCCTTGCAAAAGTGGTGATAAGGATTTTTTTTTGGTTGGCCTACTACTCACCAGCCCCTTCCTGTGACTTAGCCTAAATGCTTCATGGCTATACTTTTATTAATATATTTCTATTGCTATATCTCTTTGTTGAGATCCAAGCAGACAGAAAAAAATATATATATATTACAAGTTCCTGAGTATATTTTAACTAACCCATTTTATTTCTTTACATAAATACCAAATACTTGCTTAGAGAAATCAACAGATGCTCTTGAAACAAACATGAATTAACTATTGTTATAGTTATATTGTGTAGGACAAGGGGTAATGGCCATAAACTGGAAGTGGGGAGATTTAGGCTAGATATTAGGAAGAAATTCCTTACTGTGAGGGTGGTGAGACACTGGAACAGGTTGCCCAGAGAGGCTGTGGATGTCCCCTCCCTGGCAGTGTTCAAGGCCAGGCTGGATGGGGCTCTGAGCAACCTGGTCTAGTGGGAGGTGTCCCTGCCTATGGCAAGGGGTTGGAACTAGATGATCTTTAAGGTCCCTTCCAACACAAACCATTCTATGATTCTGTGATTCTGTGTTATGATTAAGAGAGTTGTCTTTGTTCGATGTGTATTTTTTTCTCTTGGTCATTGTATGGAGAACCACACTGACATATGTTAAAGTAACTGTACTATGCTATTTGGTAGGAGTAGTGGGAGAATAAAAAACCGAACAGCCATTAAAGAAGCTTGTAGCAGAGTTTTCTTTATGCTTTCTAATATATATGAACTGTAATCTAAATAATTTTCTGACTACATGAAATGCATATTTGGGAGAAAAGGAACTGCTTAACAGTGATATTATCAGTGCTTTAAAGGGTTTTGGTTCTGCAAAATAAAATCATCATTCAAAAATAATCACTCTTTTTTTTTCTCTGTCTTCATAACAAAGTGTTGCTTCATAAAGAATGAGGGCTTGTAAAATAAAAGCACATGAAGGACACAGTAAATTGGTAATTAAATAATACCAAAACATTGTTAGGTAAATGCAACAGGAGGCACCAAAATATATAAACACTTGAGTATCTGTTAATAAATTACAATCTAACAATTTTACAGATGCTGTGTTCTAGTAATGAATGGTTTTCACAGAGGTGCATCTATTGTTTTGCTATGGAAGTAAAGCTGTAAGGGTACCAAGATGATTAAGGGAGTGGAGCATCTCCCTTATGAGGAAAGGCTGAGGGAGCTGGGTCTCTTCAGCTTAGAGGAGACTGAGGGGTGACCTCATTAATGTTTATAAATACGTAAAGGGTGAGTGTCAGGAGGATGGAGCCAGGCTCTTTGCTGTGACATCCAGTGACAGGACAAGGGGCAATGGGTGCAAGCTGGAACATAGGAGGTTCCGCTTAAATATGAGCAGAAATTTCTTCACAGTGAGGGTGACAGAGCACTGGAACAGGCTGCCCAGAGATGTTGTGGAGTCTCCTTCTCCGGAGACATTCAAAACTCGCCTGGATGTGTTCCTGTGCAATCTGATCTAGGTGTTCCTGCTTCGGCAGGGGGATTGGACTAGATGATCTTTCGACGTCCCTTCCAATCTCTAACATTCTGTGATTCTGTGATTCTGTGAAGCAATGAATAGTACATAATTAGGGTGCATTCAGGAATCTGTGAATCCAGATCCTTTTGCAGGACACCGTTAAATAGTTGGCTGTCATGGAACGCATTCCTCACAAACAAGATTTAGTGCAAAAAACTTTTTCAGGGATAAATTCAGGCTCTGATTAGATGAGGCAAGGGAAAGAGAATTAACCGAAAGGCCATTCAATCACAAAGCATATGGATTTCAAGGGTGGATCTGGGTTAAAAGGATGTGTTCCTATTGCTCTTCATGTGTTCAGTGGACTACTAAAGGAAGTGTTTGTCACTAACAGGAAAAATTATAGTTTCTAAAGATCTGATTAGTAAAATAGAATGGTATATATTTGTCTGTATAGAATCATAAAGCCATAGAATTTTTTGAGTTGGAAGGGACCTTCAAAGGCCATCTAGTCCAACTCCCCTGCAGTGAACAGGGACTCCTACAGCTGGATCAAGTTGCTCAGAGACCTGTCCAGCCTTACCTTGAAGGTCTCCAGGGATGGTGCATCCAGAACCTTTCTGGGCAACCTGTGCCAACCTGTGCTTTACCACCCTTTTCGTAAAAAACCTTTTCCTTATATCTAGTCAAAATCTCCCCTCTCTCAATTTGAAAACATTTACCCTAGTCCTACCACAACAGGCCCTGCTAAAAAGTCTGTCCCCTTCTTTCTTGTAGTTCCCCTTAAGATATTGAAAGGCTGCTATCAGGTTTCCCCAGAGCCTTCTCTTCTCCAGGCTAAACAGCCCCAACTCTCTCAGCTTGTCCGCACAGGGGATGTGCTCCATCCTTTGGATCATTATTGTGACCCTCCTCTGGATGCGCTCCAACAGCTCCATGTCTCTCCTGTCCTGAGTACTCCACATCTGGACACAGCACTCCATGTAGGGTCTCACCAGCACAGAGCAGAGGAGCAGGATCACCTCCCTTGGCCTGCTGGCCACACTTCCTTTGATGCGGCCCAGGATACAGTTGGCTTTCTGGGCTGTGAGGGCACCATTTGATCTTGCAACCAGTTCCTTATCCATTGAACAATCCACCCATCATACCCATGTCTTTCCAGTTTAGAATGAAGAGTGTTATGGGGAACCATGTCAAAGGCCTTCCTGAAGTCTGGAGAGATGACATCAGTGGCTATCCCCTTGTCCACCAATTACATAAAGCCACACAATTACATAAAGCCACTGAGTTGGTCAGGCAGGACTTGCCCTTGGTGAGGCCATGCTCGCTGTCTTGCACTACCTCCCTATCATCCACTTAGCATAGTTTCCAGGAGGATCTGTTCCATGATCTTCCCCAGCACAGAGGTGAGGCTGACAGGTTCATCATTCCCTGGGTCATCCTTTACATCATTCTTAAAAATGGGTGTGACATTGCCTTTCTTCCAGTCACCAGGGACTTCACCTGACTACTATGACTTCTCAAATATTATAGAGTGGCTTGATGACTGCATCAGCCATTTCCCTCAGGACTCCAGGACTCATCTTGTCGGGCCACCACTCAGGTGGTCACAAACCTGATCCTTATTTACAGTGGGAGGGACGTTGCTCCACCAGTCCCCACCTTTCTACCCATCCACTCAAGGGGAGCGTGAAGAGCAGCTGTCATTGAAGACTGAGGCATAAAAAGTTGTTGAACACCTCAGCTTTCTCCTTGTCTGTTGTTACCAGCCTCCCTGTATTGCTTACAAGGAGGGGACTTTTCTTTTCCGGCTGACATACCTGTAGAAGCCCTTCTTGTTCTTCTTTGCACTTCTTGCCAAATCCAGTTCCAGCTGGCCCTTAACCTCCCTGACCTCTTTCCCACACAGCCTAACAGCATCCCTGTACTCCTCCCATGATGTCCCTGCTTCCACTGCCTGTGCATTTTCTTCTTGCTCTCCAGTTTGACCAGCAGGTCGCAGTGCAGCCATGCTGGTCTCCCGTGTTCCTTTCCTGGCTTGCTACACCTGGGGATGGAGACCTCTTGTGTACTAAAGAAATCTTCCTTCAACATCTACCAGCTCTGTTCCACTATGCAATCACACAAAACCTATAAAACTTTTAGGTTTGCATAATGACTCTTCAGAAGCCAATAGCTTCCCAGATTAGTTTCCACTGGATGTTGATTGCTTTCTCTTCTTCATATGTATTGTTAAGTAGTTTTAAATTACTATTTAATATCACTATTTACTATTTAATATCTCATAATATTTCTTACACAGGATCAGACCATTGATTTCACAGAAATAAACGATCACAAAAAGGTAATAAAGTGATGCTGCCTCAGCACATCATTAGCAGTAGAGCATTCCGGTCTGCATTACCAACACTGGCCTACTCCAAACTAACATTCATCCTTTTTTTTTTTTTTTTTTTTTGGCCATTTTCCAGCTAGTAGAGAGAGCATCACCTGTCTCTAAGGGCGGAAGATGAACTTGTTGATATGGGCTGGAGTCATTTTCCTTACTGAAGCCCCAGTAATCTCTGTGCCTACACCTTAGTCTGGCTCTTCAGCTGTGGACATGAAAATCTCTTGCCTCACCACTGTGTGCTGTCAGGACTGGGAAACAGACAGCGTATTTTTGTGAACTGCCCTCTCTTCTAGTGTCCTTCTACCCACGACAAGGGTCCAACTAATTTAAGGGGGCCGTCAAAGGTGCATTAGGTGCATGTTGCTAGGATATTTTAACTCTAGAAGACAACATACTTCCTGTTCTTATAAATGGCAGAAATCTTTTGACAAGATATTGTCATTAAATTTAAGGGAAATTATCAGGCCTTGACAGACACTTGGTATATACAGTTTCAGCTGTTTTCTAGAAAAACTAGAAAGTCAAGCCAACAGAATGGAGAAAGAAAAGCTTATTTATCAACTGTCTCCAGCATATAGTTTTGGCTAGGGTCTTTCTCTCAATGGCTTTACAGCATATTTGAAATTAATTTTGTGGAACAAGGTAGTGGCAAGGAAGAACTACTAGCTTAGTCGTAAAATGCTATAAAATGCATGGAGTAGCTGGTGAGACCTGTACTGTTTAAACCATTTGCTGATTTGATGGAAAATAATACTGGGCCAAAGCTTCTGCAAAGGCGTCTGAAAACAGATGTGTTGGACTTTGATAAGGTATTTTATGAAGGTTCAAGGATTCCCATCCACTTTTTCCCTGGCACAGTAGTGACTTCTGCTCACTTTGGTACACAAATTACTCTTAATCTAGTAAGAAAACACTGTACCAGTGGCTGGTATGCATGGCTGAACTTGGATTAAGTTCAGATATAAATTAATAACACTTTTACAGTCATAGAGGCATTTAGTTGGGGTAAACTTTCATTGTATTTATAGACACAAATAAAAATTCAATGGACAAGAAAGCAGGAGAAGAGGTATGGCTTTAAAGGGACAGACCAATGTACAAAAGATGTAATTCTTGATAAATTTCTATTACAGCATTTCTGAGCCTTTTGCACAGCTAGGCATGAAGTGTGGGAGTGACGAAGGGTCTGCAGCATCTGTTCTGCACCCTCAGCCATCTTTGTGTGATTCTCATAAGGTTAAGGGAGAACTGCCATTCATTTACTTGTAGGAGAACAGTGGATAGTATCTCAAGGACGGTCAGGTGTTACCTGCCGTATGTAATGGCTTCAAATGGGCAGGCAGGCTTACTCTGTGTGCTGGAGCATTTAGACAGCTGTGCAGCCGTGTAACATGCTGCTTTGTCAGAAGGCTGTAATTTAATTTCTGTGAGGAGGGTGCCCTGTCTGGGTTTCTGATCTGCTTCATCCAGCTGAATGAAAACTTAGGTAGTGTGAAGGGCTTTCTGTCACTTATTTGTAAACAAAGTCACTTCAGGAAGATGTAGAAGAGGAAACAGCAAGAGGCGGAAATAAAGTGTGGACAAGCCAGCTTACCTTTCTGTGAAAAACCTGACTTGCGTAAATATTCTTTGTCTGCCATCTCTTGCAATGCATCTTGTGGCCTCAGCTACTAAGTCAGCTAAACATGGACTGTGGGGTTAAGTTCCGCATTGTGAATATTCCCTGTGCCTCAGCAGAAGGAATAAAGAAGCAAAGGGCAGCAGGGCTAAATCCAGGGGTAACAAATATATCTCTTGCCCATCACTGGCACAGGTGCTCTAAGAACAAGTTGGATGCTTAGATTGAATGTTAGTATTTTCAGCATGGAAAACACAAATCTTGGAAAAGAAGTTTTCTGTTTATGGCTCCTCTCTTCCTAGGATATGCTTGATCTTAAGTGCTTGTTTAGTATATCATGTAGAAAGAATGTTTAGCTGACTTCACAGAGAAAACAATTCAGAAATCCTATGCAGATTCTTCTGATATTTCCATTAAGACAAAATTCCAGCATGGTGAACATAAGATAAGCAAGAGCTGTTTAAAGTCCATCTCATTATTTTAAGGAGATTACCTGTTTGTAGTGCATTGGAAGAAACTGTTTTGCAAATATTTACCCCTTCATTTAAATACAAATTATTTCAGCAATTATAAATGCCAGCTGAAAATTATTAATTAATGATTGATAATTAATAATATTAATTGACCTGGACGGGCTTGAAAAGTTAGCCCACAAGAACCTGGTGATGTTCATCAAGGCCAAGTGCAAGGTGTTGCACTTGGGTCGGGGCAATCCCAGGTATGTGTACAGACTGAGAGAAGAGCTCCTTGAGAGCAGCCCTGTGGAGAAGGACTTGGGCGTTGTGATGGATGAAAAGCAGGACATGAGCCGGCAGTGCGCTCTTGCAGCTAGGAAGGCCAAAGGTTAGGAAGAAATTCTTCACTGAGAGAGTGGTAAGGCTCTGGCACAGGCTGCCCAGAGAAGCTGTGGATGCCCCATCCCTGGATGTGTTCAAGGCCAGGCTGGATGGGTTCCTGGGCAGTTTGATCTAGCGAGCTAGTGGCTGGTAACCCTGTCCACGGCAGGGGGTTTGGAACTAGATGTTCGTTGAGGTCCCTTCCAACCCAAGCCATTCTATGATTCTATGAAAATCATGAAATGCTTTCTGGATAATAAACTGACCCTTCTCCAGTGCAGAAGAGTATGCAAAAATGTTGTGCTCTGTCCCACTGTCAGCTGCTTTTGTCCTGGTTTGAGATATTGATGTCACAAGATCTTTTCTATACATAAGTTTTGCTTATTTTTTAAGAGAAACAGAAGCATTGCAGCTTCTAGCTGTGCTCTTCTGAACAGTATTGTACAACTTAGGACCATTCAGATTCAACACACTTAAGCATGCAAAGTAGTATGGGAAGTGCTGTTTTTGTGTTTCATTTCCAGCAATAACAGCAGAACTTTGAAAACATGCTTTTGTTGAGATTTGCAGTTTTTATGGAACAGAACAAATTAAAACAGGCATGAAAACTTTCAAGTCCCTCTTTCTTTACTAAGTATTGTTGTATTATTTGAAGTCAATGTCTAACAAGCCTCTGTAACTGAAAAGACATTCAAATCTAAAAGCAGAGCTCTCAAGGCATTTTTCTTTAGAATGGCTTTATTAGCATTACCGTTTCTATAGAGAAACTGTTCATAAGTGTTTGTTTTACTCCACGAAAAATACAGAGGCCTTTTAGATAAAAAAAAAAAAAAAAAAAAAAAAAGTAAGAAAATGTTACCTCAAGTCAATCTGATATTAACTTACAAATACTTATTCTGATGCGTTGTTGAAGACACCTGCCATTCAGAGTCCTAACATCTCTCCTCTCTTGCATGTACAAGGCTGGTCTCTTTGTTGTTTGCTCACAAACTGGAGCAGGACAAACACTGGAGTCCTTGAAGATGTCACTGTTGGTGAAGAAGAGCTTAAGTACCAGAAGAGAACAATGAAGCCTCTGTTTGGGACACAGGGCCAAGTGGATACAAATACATCTCTGCTGTAAAAGGCAGATGGCCTTTAGTTTTTGAATCACACTTGCAGTGTTTTGCTATGCAAAGAACTAGCTACTTTGATTTTTCCTTTTGACTCTTGACAGAAGCTAATTTCTGTAATTTTCAAGAGGCATAATTTCAGCTTTAATGCTTAACTCTGTCCGTAACAAACACCTCTCGCGTTAGGTTACATGAGTTAGTGATGGGATTTAGTAGGTTAGGTTGAATGTTGAACTTGATGACCTTGAAGGTCTTTTCCAACCTAAATGATTCTATGTTTTGTTTCATAGTACCATTCCTCTCAATAATTCCTCCCAACAAGACCAAATGCCAGGCCCTGTACTTTGGTCACAATAACTCCATGCAATGCTACAGGCTTGGGACACAGTGGCTGGAAAGCTGTGCAGAGTAAATGACCTGGGGTTTGTTGTCGATACCCAAGGGAGCATGAGCCAGCAATGTGCCCAGGTGGCCAAGGGCATCCTGGCTTCTATCAGAAATAGCGTAGCCAGCAGGACTAGGGAGGTGATCATCCCCCTGTGCTTGGCACTGGTGAGGCCCACACGTCGAGCACTGTGTTCACAGTTTTGGGCCCCTCACTACAAGGAGGACATTGAGGCCCTGGAGCATGTCCAAAGAAGGGCAACAAAGCTGGCGAAGGGCCTGGAGCACAAGTCTAGTGAGGAGTGGCTGAGAGAACTGGGACTGTTTAGTCTGGAGAAGAGGAGGCTCAGGGGAGACCTTATTACTTTCTGCAGCTACCTGAAAGGAGGTTGTAGTGAGATGGGGGTCAGCCTCCCAGGTAACTAGTGATAGGAGGAGAGGTAACAGCCTCAAGCTGTGCCAGGAAAATTCCGCTTCTCTGAGAGAGTGGTCAGTCATTGGAACAGGCTGCCCAGGGAAGCAGTGGAGTCTCCTTCCCTTGAGCTGTTCAAGAAATGTGTAGATGTGGCACTTAGGGACATGATTTAATGGGCATAGTGGTGTTAGGTTGATGGTTGGACTAGACGATCTTAGAGGTCCTTTCCAACCTTTATGATTCTATGATTCTAATACATGCAGAAATGCATTGAAAATTCAGGGGCATATATTCTCCAGCAGTCATCTTACTCTTTGCTGTAATCCCAGTGTCATGAGGGTCATGAGGATATACATCTGAAATCAGGATTTGGCTCCTACTCACTGAATAAGATTAAATACTGAGGTAGTAAATAGCGTTTATCAAGCTGTTTATGGGGTGTGTTCCAAGTTCTCTTTACACTCAAAACCTAAAATGTGTTCATTTAATACATGATGTTGAAAGTGGAATGTAATTTAGAACAAATTGCACCAATGAAGAAAATATTAGATGTTATTTGCTATTGTCAGGGCACTAAAATATAAATAATAAAATTCCAGACAGAACAGGGTCAAATGCTTTCAAGAAGTTCACAGCATAAGAGAAAGTAGTGGTAGATGGGACCTTAAGATATCATTTAGTCCATTTCCCTTTTCTGGTTATGGCTGTCTTTGTTACTGACATTGTTGCTATTTACACCATGGCTTTAAAAAGTCTCCAGTGATGCCAAGTGCACAGTCATATGCAAATATCAAAAATATTATGTTTAACTATCCTTTTATTTAGTGAAAGCTATAACAGCATCAGACAAGAAATGTGGTGTGATGGATTAGTCCGTCCTTGAAGCACACTCTGACCTTGAACTCAGCCAGGTCAGGACCTCCAATATGGACAGACATTATTGGTTGTGAGAAGGATTTAGTAGTTCACATACTAATCTTCATGACACTTTTTTGGGGGGTTAGGAAGGGACAATTACTGCTTTTTGTTGAATGTTTGTGTTTGATTGCTTCTGTCAAAATTTGCATACACCTCTGGCTTGGTTCAGTGTCTCACTATTAGCTGAACACAGAGAATACTGATACTCTAAGGAGCTCAAATGTGTTTTTGCTGAGGGAACTAAGAATCTGGGCTGCTGTTCTTCTGATTTCTTTAAAATGTAAAATGTCAGAGTAAATTAAACGATTTTTTTTTTCAATCATTAAATGCAAGAAAATTCATACAGCTAATTAAAATGTACCTATCTATAATGTCACTTGCCAACTTTTGATCCATTTCTGCTCTTACTGATATCTATGGCAAAATTCCCATTTACCTCACTGGAGCAAGAAAGCACAGCTGATGTGTACCAATGATGATTCCACAGTTAGACTTTCCTGCTGAACTTTTAAGGTACTTGTACTTGCCTCAAAAGATACATATTATTTTTATCTCTTACCATGCAGAAAACCATAATGCTTACACATGTTGGTTTCTTCTTTGCTCAGAAGCTGCCCTGTCACCAAGGTTTTTTAAGGGATCTCATATTTGGAAAAATAGATGTTCTGTTTCCAGGGAGTCTGGCAGCCCATTCATACTCATACGGGTTAATGTTTTTTTTTCTTGCTTTGTTATTCTTGTAAATTCACCATTAAAGTGATCACTTCCCTGGTCTTGGTTTAGAAATTACTCTTCTTCTGTCCTTTCACTCCTTGGGTAGAAATGAATCCTTCCTTGGTACTGACTGTAAGTGACTGTGTTAGAAACAGGAATTACCATGCTGGGTCATATCCAAGGTCCGTTTAGGCTCGTATCCAGTCTCCAGAATTAGACAATACCAGAAACATCAGGGAAATACAGAAGTATAACTTACCTCCCATTACTGTGGACTCTCTGCTACCCTGAGGCATACAGTTGCTCTACCTTACAGAATCACTTTTGTACCCTGGGATCCCAGCTATGTGTCCAGATAGTCTCAAGACACAAAATTCCGTCAGGAGTCATGATGCTCTATGGTCACAGAAGGGACAAGACATCATCAGAACCCTGCTGGGGAAACAATCTAAGATACAGATCCTTAAGAAATGAGGCTTCTCCTGTTCCTCAGATCATTGAACTCCTTGGTTTCCAAAGTCAGTTTCAACCTCTTCCTTCATATGATTTACACTTCTAAAGAGAACGTCCCTGGTACATGGCATTGCATTGGTGTTTTATGTTCACTGTCATAGAAAACATGAAGAACTTTGCATATTCCCAGAGTGTGGTGCATTTTTCCCTCCAAGCACTGTTTCCTTTATGACAGTCTTACCATAAGAATTGTCCTTATCTTTAGCACTGCTTTTGGTTGAAAATCTCAGGTGAAACATTCTGACATTCAAAGCCATTTTTCACCGTAACCAAGCAAAACTCTAATTTGTGGTAACTTACATGTTTAGAAAATATGTCAGTGAAGCAGACTTCTTTGGGTACTAGGCAAAAGCATTCATCTGCAGAGTTTTCCTTCATGCTGTGTTGGCTCTGCCCTACCTTGCACAATTCTTAGTTTCAGAAATCTTTGATGTAAGTAATGTTTCTTACAATTCATATGCATTGTCATTCGAATAAGATCAACTCATCAACATTTCTCAATTATATTACAGTCACGGAAAAAAAATGTACTTGCAGCTGAGGTCACATAGAAATCTTCCTTTCTAATAAACTCATGGGAAGGAATTTTCCTGCTGTCTGGATGTCAGTAGGAATATCTGTACATGGATTCTCAGCCTGTTACCAATCAAATGTTACCAAATATTTTTAAATTTTTGTTTTTCCCAAAAGTTGAGCCTACCTTCCATTCTTGGGAAGGGTCACTGCTGTCTGTGGTGGCTGCTGAGAGGAGGTACCACCACTGCTGCTGGAAGAGAAGGATGATGACTTCATACCAATGATACAGAGTAGCATGACAAAACTGGTGCCTGAGTTTGTGTCTTGGAGCTAGACTACATCTTGGGACTGACTCTTGTGATAGCGTTTGTTTGAGCACAGATCTCTGTATACATCATGCCCCCTGTCATGGCCCAGAGCTTTTTAGGTTTTGTCTTTTTTGTCTGGGCAGTACTGGAACACCAGGCCAGTTGATGGCATAAACCTGTGGAGTCACAGATAAGAGGCAGACCTGCAAGAGGATCTCTGCAAAACATACTTCTGCAAAATGTTGAAATACAGGGCAGAGAGACAGGAGACAACACTACAACTTTGATGAAAGCTGTTTAGGTGGGGATATTTGCCTAAGTACAGACTGGATAAGCAGGACCTTGCATATGACTCTTGCATATGACAGAATATAACTCTTCTGGTGCAACAGCAGAAGAATGATGAACAGAAGGGAGGAAACCCTGCTTTATTCTTAATTGGAGAGATGTTGCCAGCATAACACTTAATGTAATGATTGAAAATGAATGGTTTGCTATTGAGGGAAACATCTCCGCCTATGTGCAAACTGGGCTATTTGGCTTTCTCTGATAAAGTTAAAAGGCAATGTGGTAAGACTGTACAGGGGAGCAAAATATAAATAAAGATGATGTGCATTGTAGGAGATGGACATTGTGAGAATATCTCAGGGAAGAAAGTAATGCCAGGTAGTGAGAATCAAGTTACCAGACATTTTCTAGATTTAGAGTCCAGCAGAGTAAGCTGCATTTCAGATTTGTTGTTAGTAGTCTAAACATTATCTTAATTCATTGGCATTTTTTCTGACAGTGACTGCATCCATGCTATGAATTAAAACCAGAATTTTAAGAACATGTAAGCATTGACTGCATATGATGAGCCTTTGCCCTTTTCATAATGGATAGTTCATAACAGAGCAGTGTTATGATCTAAGAAACACACGTACATCATTTTTGAGGTGGTGATTAGATGTTTACTGAATATTAAGTGTAGGAACTGAAAGCATGTTTCACTCACTAGAGCAAGTCTGCTTCTTAGTAAGGGCCTCCTGCCACAGTGACTAGTACATTCTGATGCCTTTCCTGGTGTCCAGTTGGCTAGTCTACACTCCCAGATGCATATTCACACAGGCTATTTTGTATCTGATTTGCACTGAGAGTAGGGCATGTTATGTGTGCCTTTTGGGAGGAAGAATGCCTCTAACACATTGGCCTTTATAAACATGAATTTTGCTTTCACAATGCAGGGCTGGCAAAGATCTTTCCTATGGTGGCTTCATGTGTCCATCCCTTCTGCTCTACCAGGGAGTCCTGCAAACCACTGAGAGTCTTGCTGTGCAAGGCCTCAAGGAAGAGGTGTCGAGAAATGGTCAGCATCACCCTCCTTGAATGACCTGTCTGGGCAAATGTCAATGACAGACATAGACACTCTCTGACCACAAACAAACTGTTCATGGGCAGTCATGTGAGATGTCCACACCTGGATACACCAAGTGTGCTTCTGTGATGCATCCATCTAGCAAAGTTAAATCAGTCCATCCCCTGAAATGTGGTGGTGCTGCAACAGTTTGGGAGCTCAGATGACTATAGTGCAAGTGCCTAGGGAGAAGGAAGTTTATCTGACCTCTACTCTGTAGCAGTTTTACAATGTTCCATATTTTCCCCTTTGTAACTTCTGCCAGCCGTACACCCAACAACTAAAAAGGGGCAGAGTTTCTGACTTTGCAAAACACAGCAAAAGAACATAGCTATTAAGTATGCAGGAAAAGGACAGAATATTGTTCTTTCTGATGATTCTTGCTGGCTGTCTGCCTCCTCCTTCTCCCCCATCAGTGAAATTGTTCTAAAAGTTTTGTTAAGCACTCCTACCAAAGGGGAGGGAGAAATAACATCAACAACCTGAAATTACCCAAGGATATCTTTGCACAAGTGATGATGTGAGGGGGAATACTGCTTAACAGCAAGTCAAGCTAACAGTCTCCATACCTCTTCATGACACACTTTTACCTCTCTCCAGTGTCCCACTAGTGCCCTGGCAGCAGAACTGTCCTATTGCAGTCCTTTATAGGGCAGCTGCACAGAGCTCAGCGAACAACTAAACCACAATCACGTAGGACAGTGAGTGAGGTACTGTTCCCATTTGGACAGAGATCATGACAGTTCACTGTTGTGCAGCAATAGGAATACAGAGAGGAATGATGTGTGGTCAGCCACGGATCTTACTGCACTTTCACTAGTTGAACCAGATGATATGGTCCCTCAATTGCTGTCACCTCTTTCCTTGGCCTGTGCACTTTACATGAAATAAAACACTTCTTACCATCAGAGAATTCCATCTCCATGGGATTCATCCTCTAACGCTAACATGCCTTTTTTTTTTTTTTTTTTTCCCTC
>VXAV01002561.1:295081-318819 GCA_013399715.1 Alectura lathami | reverse complement strand
GCTTTTTTTTTTTTTTTTTTTTTTTTAAGAAAGAAGCTCTTTTGTGTCACAGTTCCTATGAAAACCCTGAAAGCCAGAGCTGTGGACAAGAAAGGCTGTGTTGTATTATAAAAATTTAGTAAGTGACTGGCTCTTCTTATCTGTCTGTGTAAGTTAAGGAAACATGCTGAATGATAAGAAGATAACGCTATACCTTCTGCCACAGTACAGCTGGGCAAGTGCAGTGTCATCCTTCTCCCATTGCTAAGCATCTAGGTCTCTCTGTTCTTGACTTGCAGATCGTGGGCTTTGAGCAGGAGGGGAACTGGATCACATTCTTGTCAGCCCTGGGGTCTGTCACACCTCCACACTTTTACAACAACATGAAGAATACTGCTCAACTCGTCCTGGTTTCTTCTGCAGCAGAAAATCTAGCAGTGTTAGCATTTGAAAGCAAACTCCACTTGTTTTATACACTTTGTTGTCACTTCCTGCTGGCATTGGAAAGTAGCCTCCCATTATCATTTTGGCAGTGCGAGGAGTGAATTGGATGGTTTTGTAATTCTCCTGAGATTATCAACAATGGAGAGTTTCACATAAAGCTGATAATTCCAATATAATTTTAGTTTTGGCTAATCCCCCTCTCCTGCACTAGCATGCAAATCAGTTATGCAAATGGAAGAAGGCATGAGAGCTGAAGAAAAATGGGAGGGTTTTCCCATGCTGGACTCCCAGGACTCCCAATTCTGGGAACTGGAAGAAGCATGGGGGCAGATTATTTTTTTCAAATCTTTGTAATAAAACTATTTTAGCAGTTTTTGTCCACTGTTCTGTATGAAAGAAGGCAGTAAAAAAGTGAATCCATAAAAGTTCAGCCAAAACTAATTTTGGAGGAGGAGGAGGAACATATAATGGAGCTGTAAAGCCAGTGGTATGCTGTGATTTAAAAACTGAATAGCATAATGGCAACTTTCAGAATATCTACAAAGCTTGTGGAAAGGCAAAACTGAGAAGCTGACAGTGTCACTGTTTTCTTATTTGTCGAAGCTGTATAAAGCAGAATAGCAACATATTTTACTGTGTGATATTTGTGTCAGTACATCTGAAGCTCCATTTTATACCCAAACTGTCTCTCAGACTGCTGCTGGAATAACAGATATTTTCCAGGTGATTGGTTGCATGAATAACCCAGAAAAAGAGCCTGGAAAGACTTGATACTGGATCACCAAGCCAGCAGTCTCAGGTTATGGTCCCAAAGGGTCTACCATGCCATTCAGCCTGTCTTTGTGTTCAGATAGATGTATAAAGTCACGCATTGTTGAACAGGGCAGATGACGACGTTATTCAAGATTTTTGTAAACCCATTTTCCTTACATCTGCTTTTGACAACATGGGTCTCAATTTCTTTTTGTCCTATGCTGAATAACCTGATGCACTCTGCAAGAAGATTGTAACAGGAGCATCTGAAACAATGTGATGTAAACGTATAAGAATAAAAATGTAAATTATGTATAAAAGGGATTTTTGGCCTTTTTGCATCATGTCGTTCACATCCTTTACTGCTCTGAAATCTAATATAACATTCTGAGAGACAAGTAATGCTTCAGACTGAGCCATTTCATTTTGCTGAAGATATATGGGTGTGGTATGATCTGGTTTAGCTGTTTGAGGCAGAGGCTCACCTTTCCAAAGGATGAGTTTTAAAATGCTGTTGCCATAGACATCAGGAGGCAGCGTAGTTAGACCAGTGCCTGTACTCCTTTTCTTACAATGCCACTGGTGAAGTAACACTGTGCTTGTTGGCAAAGATTATGCATAAAAGTAGTTTTGGAAGAGATGGGGCTATGCTGTTAGTTAGAACATAGCTCTGATGTCACAAGAGGAGTCGAAGGAAGTATTTTTCATTCACAACGTACTTCTCACTCACTGCATTCATGCCTCATGGTAGCCTTGGTATCATGGAACAATGACATGGAAGAATGACATAGATCAAACCCCCACCTCATTTGTGAGACCTCCACCAAAAGGATTCTGTAATGCCTTGGACTGCCTCCTGCACCCAAACACCAGCCCTAGATGTATGGCTGCCTCAAGCTGGGGAGGAGCTGTGAGTACCTGTAAGACTCTGAAAGAAATTGTAAATGTTATGTCTCAAGAGATTGCTCAAAACTGAGTGAAGATATGGGACACTATGCCAGGCAGGCATTGTTTGGGACACACATCCTGTTATTGCCAAGAAGAGCGGAAACTATGGGCCAGCAAACTGGTGGAAGTTGCATCACTAAGCATGTGGCCTGACCAGATAAAAAACTCTGCAACAATTTGTCTGTGTGTATTCAACCTGCCATCGTCGACCTGCCACTGTCGACCTGCCATCGTCGCCACCAGCAACCTCCTGGACTCTTGAACTCCTCGACCATCAATGAATCCCTGGAACACCTATCGGACCTCCTGGCTGGTGACTATTCTTGCAACCCTATCTCGAATTGTTGCTTAATTTCTGCCTTTCCATTTCACTCTGTCCTATCGCTATTCTCTCTCAATTCCTTGATAATAAATCTAGGTTTAGTTGCAAGGCATTTGACCTCGTTTGTGTCTTAATTTTATCTCTTGGGATCGAAAAGAAACCTTCCCTGATTCCGGACCGGGACAGTACCTCAGCTCTCCCTCTCTCACACATCTTTTCTCTAAAAGGCAAAGGCAGGAGCCACAGCAGCAAGTGTATGCTGACTGTTGGATAAACTCTAGCACTGCTGTAAAGAGCAGTTTGGCAGCAGTAGCCTGCCTCTTTATTCCATTAGGAGGTCGAAATTTTAGAGATGTGATAAGCTGGTGCACCTCTGAAAGATGAAAGTGGTGATCACCTACAGTGGTTAAATGTCCATTTCCTTCTTCAGCCAACAACTGCAGCTGCTTCATCATTTGTATTAATGAGCACACATTTGGCAGCAGGACACACTTCAGTTGTGTTACTTCAGATTCCTGCTGGACTGTGGAATAGACAGCCCTATGAAAAGATCTCCCCTAGCTGCAGGAGCTGCCTAAATCAAACTAACATTAAAGAAGTGTACAGATGGAACTGAAAACTGGCTAGGGCCAGAGTCTAGTGATCAGTTGCACAAAGTCTAGCTGGAGACAGGTATATCTTATTGGTCAGTACTGGGCATAGTCTTGTTTAATGTCTTCATAAATAACATAAAGATGATAACAAAAAACCAAGGGGTATTGCTGATAGACAAGAGGGTTGGGCTGCCATGCAGAGGAAAAATAACAAGCTGGAGAAATAGGCTAGAAGGAACTAAATGTGGCCAATGTTGGTCCTGCCTTAATCTTTGTGTGGCCCTTTGTCCAGGGCCTGGCTTGGAAATGGTAGACTTTCTTAGTGGCATCCTTTCTTGATGGTGATGTACTTTGTGCTTGTGAATAGACAATACTGAAAACACTCCAACACATTAGCTACAGTGTTTGTAAGCCTCCAATACTTTATATACTCATTAATAGTAACTGTGTCAATGCTTTCTATATTGTTCAGAATTCCCCACAGCGCAAGTAGACTCAAGGTTGAACAGGGTTTGGAAGTTGTGACAGCTGACCAAAGACCAAAGGTTTATTCCATATCATGTATGGCTCCTGTGGGACAAGCCAGCTTGCAGGCTTTTGGTGGCATATGACAAAAGTCAGTCCCTGTATGAGGGAAAATATGGGGCCCTGGTGTACACTGTTTCGAAGCCATGTGACCTTAGCAAGGCTGGAGCCACCTGCACATTTCTGCTCTGGCCAGAAAACAGGAAGGGAAGCCTCTGAGGGAAGCCTCCCTCCCAGGAGATATCATTGCCACAGTAACAAATTGGGCAAGTAGCAACACTCAGGTGGCATGGCCACTTCTAACCCTTTGTTGCTCCTGAGCACCTCCAAGCCCCACAGCCCCATTTGCTGGGCAAATGTCTCAGAGGCCCTGACTATTAATGGCGAAAAGACCAGCTGCCCACCTCCAAAGCCCCACACCACTTGCCAAGCCTCTGAGCAAGCAGGCCGGAGACCAGACCTACCAGACACCTCCCCATCACCACCCCTGAGCTATTCTCCCTTCTCCTTCTTCAAGGCCCTGTCCTAGTGACCTGCAGCATGGACCTCTCCCAGGGGCTGGGTCCAAAAACACCATCCCAGAAGCTGCAGAAGGGCTGTGCTGAAGGCAGGCCCTCAGGGGAAATGTGTGCTGCTGCTGTGTCAGGGCATGCTGGTGGCTGTGTGGAGTGCCTGTAGGCACTCAGGGTACTCAGCCTCCTGACCTGGAGGCAGGGATGGAGACCAGAATACACCCCCCACGATTCAGGAGGAAACTGACAGATCTGCTCCTGTAGCTAGACTGCTACAAGTCCATGGGGCTGGATGGGATCCACCAGAGGGTACTGCGGGAGCTGGCAGAAGTGCTTGCCAAGCCTCTGTCCATCATTTATCAGCAGCCCTGGACAATCAGAGAGGTCCTGGACAACTGGAGGTTTGCCAGTGTGACACCCATTTACAAGAAGGGTTGGAAGGAGAAGTGGGGGAACTACAGGCCTGTCAGCCTAACATCGGTACAGGGGGAGGTTATGGAGCAGATCACATGGCATGTGAGGAACAACCAGGGGATCAGGCCTAGCCAGCATGGGTTCATGAAAAGCAGGTCCTGCCTGACCAACCTCATCTCCTTCTGTGATGAGATGACCTGCCTAGTGGATGAGGGAAAGGCCATGGATGCAGTCTACCTAGATTTTAGTAAAGCCTTTGACTGTCTCCCACAGCATTCTCCTGGAGAAGCTGGCAGCACATGGCTTGGACAGGTGTACTTTTTGCTGGGTAAAGAACTGACTGGATGGCCAGGCCCAGAGAGTGGTGGCGAATGGTGTTGAATACAGCTGGCAACTGGTCACAAGTGCTTTTCCCCAGGTGTCAGTGCTGGGGCCAGTCCTGTTTAATATCTTTACTGATGACCTGGATGATGGCATTGAGTTCACCCTCAGTAAATTTGCAGATGACACCAACTTCGGAGGAAGTGTTGATCCGTCTGAGGGCAGGAAGGCCCTATAGAGGGATTTGGACAGGTTGGATCAATGGGCTGAGGCCAGCTGCATGAAGTTCAACAAGACAAAGTGCTGGGTCCTGCACTTTCGTCACAACAACCCCATGAAATGACGCAGGCTTGGGGCACAGTGGCTGGAAAGCTGTGTGGAGGAAAGGACCTGGCGGTGTTAGTCGATAGCCAGCTGAGCATGAGCCAGCAATGTGCCCAGGTGGCCAAGAAAGCCATGGGCATCCTGGCTTGTATCAGAAATAGCGTAGCCAGCAGGACTAGGGAGGTGATCATCCCCCTGTGCTTGGCACTGTTGAGGCCGCACCTCGAGTACTGTGTTCACGGTTTTGGGCCCCTCACTACATGAAAGACATTGAGGCCCTGGAGCATGTTCAAAGAAGGGCAACAAAGCTGGCGAAGGGCCTGGAGCACAAGGCTTATGGAGAGCAGCTGAGGAAACTGGGACTGTTTAGTCTGGAGGAGGCTCAGGGGAGAGCTTATTACTCTCTACAACTACCTGAAAGGTGGTTGTAACGATGTGGGGGTCAGCCTTCTGGTGCTTCTTTCTGGATCATAGTGCACCTTCCCCAGATAACACCTGATAAATGGGATATCTTCTGTGCTCTGAATTCACTGAAAACACTTTCAGATGTAGGTTGTTCCAAATGTTGTAAACTTTGTCAGTTTTTCCTGGGTCATATGTGTATTATGGCTTTCTGTTTCATTTGGTCTGTTTAGCCCTCACAATTTCTCACTCATCATTGTGGAATTATAAAAGAGTTAGGACTGGAGGAGACTGCAAAAGGCTACCTTGTCTTTCCCCATGGCTCAAATGAAGACCTACTCTGCTAACAGTTGATTAGCCAGTCTTCTAAACCTCCCACAATGGCAATGCCTCAACTGTACTAGTATATGAACACCACTGGTGATCTGACCTTACCATAAGAATATTTTTCATGCTGTCTAAACCAAAGTTTCCTTTCTACTTATTTCATTTTATGAATGTGCATTGGTTCTTCACCACTTCAGGGAACTATTTAGCAAGTAGTCAGTGGGGGTTTAACCCATTAAACCTGCCAGCAGTCCTTTGTTCACCCTCCTCTACGCAACAAGATGGAGGAGATAAGTGAAGAAAAAAGTAGAACTCATCAGTTGAGATAAAGAAACTATTTTATTAAAATAGCTCAGGAATAAGAGATAATAAAATATAAAAGGGATTAAAAGGGTAATAATACTGATAACTGGGACTGGTGATATATGAGAAGGTGATCTCACTGGGCGCAAGCCCAGCTTGGAGGAAAGAGAGCTGATGCAGTGACTGCCTGCCCTCACTGAATGACCAGTGTCATCATAATGTTATGGTATGGTATGGTATGGTATGGTATGGTATGGTATGGTATGGTATGGTACGGTATGGTATGGCATGGTACGGTATGGTATGGTATGGCATGGTATAGGGAGGGAGGGAGGGACCTGTTTTACAGGCCTGGTAAATAGGTGGAATCATAGAATAATTTATCTTGGAAAAGACCCTTAACATCAAGTCCAGCTATCAACTTGACCTACCAAGGCCCATCACTAAACCATGTCCCTTAATGCCACTCCCCATACCTCTTAAATACCTTCAGGGATGGAGACTTCACCACATTTCCAGGAAGTCTGTTCCAATATTTGATCACCTTCTCCATGAAGAAATTCTTCCTAATATCCTAACCAGTCCCTTGGTGCAACATGAGGCTGTATCCTCACATCATCACTTGTCACCTGAGACAATCTCACTGTAACCTCTTTTCAGGTAGTTGTAGAAAGAAAGTGAGGTCTCCCCTTTGTCTTCTACAGATTAAACAACCTCATTTCCCTCAGCCGTTCCTCATATGCCTTGTTTTCTAGTTCCTTTACCAGCTTTGTTGCTCTCCTCTGCACACACTTGAGCAACTCAATATCCTTCTTGTATCATAGAACCATAGAATGGCTTGGGTTGGAAGGGTCCTCAAAGATCATCTAGTTCCAATCCCACTGCTGTGGGCAGGATTGCCAACCACTAGATCATGCTGCCCAGGAATCCATCCAGCCTGGCCTTGAACGCCTCCAGGGATGGGGCATCCACAACTCCTTTGGGAAGCATTTCCCAGCACCTCACCACCCTCTCAGTGAAGAATTTCTTCCTAACATCCAACCTAAACCTCCCCTCTTCCAGTTTAAATCCATTCCCCCATGTCCTATCTCTACTTACCTGAGTAAGATGTCAGTCCCCCTCTGCTTGTAAGCTCCTCAATAACTGTAGTGATTGTCTGATATGTGCTGTGTGATGGCATTTGAGATAACAAGGTAACAAAGATGAATGAAATTTTGGGAAAAAATAAACATTGATGTACCACTAGACATTTGTATAAATTATAAAAAATATTGCTTTAACAGGCCTAATTTTTATGACAGTGATGATCAGGTTTGCAAATACAGTATCTGAAAAATCATGTCTATGGATTTTTTTACACCTTCTTATATTTGACACAGGGGACACCTCGTGGTGAATTACATTATCTCAAGGTAAATATTACCTGTTACTTTTGCTGTCCTTTTCTACGCAGATGCATACTTATTACTGTGTGGTGGAGTTCCACCACCGATAAAGACAAAATGCGTGGCTCCGCACGAGCGAGATAATATATATTTTTTTAAAAATATCAGACTAGAATAAAATTGGTTTATGTAACTAGCAAGAAATTGTTACATATGTCAATTCTTGGCTGTCTGTTGTTTATGTCTCCTCTTAGCCAATTTCCAATGTCTACATTAGCAAGAACTCCATAGTCTTCTCTATGCCTTTTTTTTTTTACCCAGTATGAACGTCTAGGAACTACTTGCATTTAGTGGAAAGTAACCAAAACTAGAACCTCAGATTTATCTCTTCCATAGTTTGGGGTTTATTTGGCCCCCATGCCGTGTTGTCCAGATATAGTATAAAAGATGTGTAAAGAAAAGTACTAATAACATGAAAACCACTAAGATCTTCTTCTTGGTATGTTCCTGACAGAAAATCTGACATAATTTATTACAGACATTAACACAGGCTATGTGATTGCTGGGGGACCTGAGGGGCTTTCCATCTTACGGCTAGAAGATAACCAAAAGATTATCTTGTTTTGCTTAGCAGCTGGATGTTGATAGCATCACTTTTGCAACACCTTCTCTGAACTTGCATCTAAATCAATGGGATCTGCATTTGTTTTGGGAGTCAGCAGAGTCAGTCAGCAATCTGGCAGCTAGTGGCATTTCAAATGCTGAAAGTTTTATTTGGCCTTTTAAACCAAAACATGTTGCTCTGACCGCTAACAAGGAAGGAAGTACTACCTTAACGTCAGTTAATTGGCCAAATCATGAAGTTGAATAACTTTGAGACTCCCTAGCATGCTCATAGTGACATGGATAGCTTTCTCTGACCGTTACAGGCAACGTACTTCTCATTTTTTCATTCTAGCAAGCTTTGCAAAGGATTCAATCAGTTTTGTTTAAAAGGAAGGACATGGAAGCATTAGCAATGGAAACTGGTAGTGAGGTTCAGCTCTCAGGAATGCCGGCCAAGGAAACCTGACCCTGTGAGCTGCAGGCAAACAACTGTGTTTTTGAAAAGGGTATATAAGAACATCATACATGTGTTATACTTACCAATATGTGAAGTGTTATGCTTGCAACATCAATGTTGTCCTGGATTTCAGTCAGGCAGTGAAATTTTAATGCAGACACTCTGGAGATTTTCCCTACCAAGTTACAGACCAAGTGCCTGTCGCAGAACCAATGCAAGTGATTGGTGTTGGTGAGAATGGCAGACTGCACGATGACTATCTGTGGAGGTACCAATAGCATCATAACATTACAGAAAGCATCAGTGCAGCTTGGGCTGAAATACTCTCACCTTACTAGTAAGTGAACATATATGTGGAAAAAATATGAGTGAGTACCCCACGCAACTCTGCGGACAGTGGAAGAATTAGGATATACATATTTACACAAAATATTCTGCATGATCAAAAGAAAAAAATGTTAGAAAGTTAGAGAGTCTGTACCTTAGAGTTTTGAACAATCTATTCTAGACCTGATAGTGGAAGTAAATCACAAAGTAAGCTCTCAGAGATGCTTATGCGAAATTTGTGCTATGCTGAGAGCAATGGCAAAATCCTCTGATAAGTATTACCTATTGGCCTAATTCTGCTCTTGTACATAGCATTTCAATTGGTTAAAAGTCTTTACCCCGGTTACTACTGGTGCTTCACTACCACAGGAACATTTTCTGCAGCAGAATTAGGTACCTTATTACCATTTGAAGCCTAAGTTTGAAAAATAAATTAAGTTCTTTGTCATTCCTGCTATCAAGGTACATGGATGATAGGCCCTGGGAATCATATAGCATCATAGAATGGTTGAGGTTGGAAGGCACCTCTGGAGATCATCTGTTCCAACCCCTCTGCTCAAGCAGGGTCAGCTAGAGCAGGTTGTCCAGGACCATGTCCAGGTAAGACAGCTTTTGAATACCTGCAAGGTGGGAAACTCCACCACTTCTCTATTCAACTCTTGAGCTCTTTTCAGTGGTGCCCTGTGACTGCACATGAGGCAATGGGCACAAACTGAAACACAGGAGGTTCCCTCTGAACATCAGGAAACATCATTTTACTATGTAGTTGACTAAGCACTGGCACAAGTTGCCCAGAGAAGTTGTGGATATAAATAGATAACATATGACCATACATACACCACACAGATGCATGCTCTTATACCAACAGAAACCATAACAGATACCATAGCACTGTCTAACTCTGTTTCATTCCAGAGGAATGCCAGTAATTCAATCACTTGCACAAGGTATCGAAGGATGTTTGGATTTCCCTCAAGACATTACCAGTGCCAGAGCAGCTGAAAATGAACAGATTAATTTCCAAACCTGTTTAGTGAGTGAGGCCTCCTAACAGGTTTGCAGCTGCAAAAGTGGTTGCTGTTGTGGTTAGTTGCCCTTTGCCTCTTTGAAGAGGCAAGACAGGGGAAGCTCTGCCATGTAGATGACTGAACAAAGCCAGGTACTACGCTTTTCCTTTTGTGCTAAATAAAGTAGCTAGGAGCTAGCAATGAGTCAGGAGTATCTGTGTTCCTGTTAATTTTTACATAGCTAAAGTAGTGGCTCAGAGGGTTTTGGTAAGAAATCTCCAGTTAAATGGCATATTCCATTGTCCTGACTTGTTCCTCTCCTCAACAAATTGAATAGAAATAACAGAATTTCAAATGAAGCATACTGAACACTAGGGTAGATTTTGCATTATAGATGTGTCTATAAGCTGAACATCTTCCTCATCCTACTTTATCAAAGGCACTTACTTGCAGGAAGTACCATTCCCACCTGACGTATCTCAGATTTCTGCCGCTGCACATTGACACTATTCTTCCATTCAGGGATCCTTATTCATGCTAAGATACAACTAAGTTTCTGCATAAAGAAAACATCACCTCTAACATGTTCACATAAAGACAGCCTTGACTTAAATCCATAAAGTCAGATCAGAGCTTCCATTAAAAAAAAACAAAAAGAAACAAACAAAAAAATTAAACTTTTTATATTAAACATTTAACAAGTTACAAAGGTTTTTATACAGATCTACTGTGAAATTAAGCATTAGGCGTGAGGTTGTCTCTAGGGATGATGATGCTGAAAAAAAGGTATCAACATTTAGGGACAGCTTTACTACTCTGTCATATGTAGCTTGTAAGGAGTAACAGAGAAACATCTGTGAAAGCAGAATCCTAGGATCATTTATGTTGGAAAAGACCTTCAAGATCCAACTGTTGGCCTGACCTACCAAGTCTCATCACTAAACCATATGTGTGCCACATCCACACATCTCTTAAATACCTACAGAAACTGAGACTCCATCATTTCCCTGGGTAGCCTATTCCAATGTTTAACCAGTGTCTCCTTGAAGAAATTCTTCCTAATGTCCAATCTAAACTTCCCAGTGCAAAAAATATTTTTGAAACATGCCATGTAAGGCATGTAAGGCATGCCATGTAAGTATGAGTAGAGAATGACTAGGGGGCAGGCTTCATATACACAGCCATGGAGAACTTCAGGTGTCCTCCAGGGCTGTAGGAAAACCATTCACATAGGAGGTTATGAATTGAAAGAAAAAAGAGAGTATTTTTTATTTATCAGCTGTAGTAGGATAATATATTACTGAATCTGTTGTTATAATGAAGAAAATGATGATCAGAGTCCATGGGGCCAGACCGAATTCACCCCAGACTTCTGAAAGAATTAGTAGACTCTACAGCTGGATGTCTCAACAATTTATCAAAGGTCATGTGAGTCTGGGGAGGTCCCCGCTGACTGAAAGCTAGACAATGCTATACTCCACTGCAAAAGGCATGAGAGAAGACTCAGAAAACTACAGACCTATCCAGCCCCTGAAAAAGTTATGGAGAAGATTGTCCTGGGGTTTATTGAAAGGCACTTAAAGCTATTATCAAGCATAGTCAACATGTGTTCATTAAAAGAAAGTCCTGCCTTAGTCATAAGATCTCCTTCAAAGGAGGTACCTGCTTGGTGGATAATGGAAAGGCAGTCAATCTAATATTTCTGGATTTTATTAAGGCCTTTGCATCCTTCTTGACAAATTGTCTAACTGCTTAAGTACTGCTCATCACTAACTCTGAAGGGAAAGACTGAAGTGTCAGGGTTGGCCTTAAGGATGCTGAGAGAGGCTACAAATACAGCCAGACTCAGACAGGCTCTTCACCTGTAAACATAGATCACTATTTCACACCTATATCATCATTATTTAGTGTAGACTTAACACTAAAAGTGCTTAAATACAGCTATTAATTTTGGTTTTGTTCACTATTGACACAAATTATCTTTTAAGATAAACATTGTTTGAAGGGCAAAATCAATGTGCATGTCTCAATTCATTATCCACTGCTTAGTTCAGTGTGCCTTCATGCTATCTTCACGGAAACTGAGCTCCTGGAACATCAACTGGGAAAAGTATGCAATGTTACTGCTTTTAATTATTTATAGCCTTAGGGTTCTGAGTGGTGTCTTAAGTTTTTGTATTTCACAGCCATGAGGCAGCTGGTCAGTGCAGCATTTCTGCTCTGATCATCTAGTCTGGTGATGGTTGCCGGTGGTAACCTACAGTAGGTTGCTCAAGGCATTTTCTAGGTGGATAGACTCCACAACCACTCTGTTCTGGTGCTGGATGACACTTAATGGTGAAAAACATTTTCCTTCTAGTTTGAACTTCCCATGCTTCAACTTGTGTCTATTGCTTTTCTTCCTATCGATGTGCACTTCTGAAAAGAATTTGGCTCTCTTCTTTGTATCCCCTCCATCAGGAACGTGAAGAAGCAACAAGTCTCCCCAAAGCCATTCCTTCTCTGAGATGCCAAAGGCCTAGGAGTCTTCCAGTGAAAATGCTCTAGTGTATCCATGTCTTCTTTGTGTTGCTGAGGGTCCAAAACTGGACACAGCAATCCAGAGGAGCCTCACAAATGCTGCGTGAATAGTGGGGCATAATTATAATAATTTCCCTAGACCTATTGTTTGCACCCTTGTCATTATATCCAAGGATGCAGCTGGACTTCTGTGCTGTAGTGCTGCTTCCAAGATGATCAGTACTCAGGCTGTACCTGCAACATAGGGTAGATAATGATTTACTACAGTTTGTCTGGATCAGCAAGGAGCACAAATTCTGAAAAAGCCAAAGAGATTTTCCTAATAATATATATTTTAATTAATTTTGTTTCTTTGGTTGACTTGTACGTGAAGGAACAGGTAGTGCTGTCACTCTGTTAAAACCCTTCAAGAGACCAGAGATCAAAATGTTCTTTATCCTGTACAACCTGTCCCTGTCTTGCAACATAGCTACTAAAGAAATAGTCCCAATGGGTAGACCTAATTAATTGTTGTGTGGTTGGTAGCTGTATCTCTTGGTGACAGCTGATCCCCTGGGACCAAGCTTTCTTCCACTCCCTCCAAACTGCTGGCTCTTCCAGAGCCTGGTTACCAGCACATCTCTGCATGCTGTAAAACTTGAAACCTAGGAAAAAAAGAAGATCAAAACAAAATAAACAGATTTCATATAAAATATTCTTCAGAAACCTTAGTGAAGTCAGAGCTGGTACTTAAATGTTCAAAGCCTCCAGGGGCCAGAGGGAAGTCTACCACACTGTGATAGTAGCACCTGGGACATCAAAGGCTGGAAGTCAGCAGTTTCTTATCCTGGTATAGGTAGGCAGAGGATCTGCACTGTAATTAAGCTGGAGAAGCTACACCTGAATTCAACATAATGACTTCCCAAGAGAGTATGGAGCATGAATAGACCCTGTCTCAAGTCTGTCCTCCAGAGGTCACTGCAAACTCACTTCTGAGACAACTACAAAGCTGTTCTGCAAGAGCACCATGCTACTACTGAATGCAGACTGAAGGTTCTTTGTCTATAAACAGTATTTACACGTAGTTCCTGCTTGCTCAATGACAAATAATGTCATACTTCATAGACAGATTCTGTATAACTACGAGAGCAAGACATTAGTAAATGTGTTTTGACTTAGCTTCTCTGAGTTAGGGAAAAATAAAAATACAACTGCTGGTCATTCTGCTTTTTAAAGATGGAACCTGCTCTCTGAGTTACAATAAAACTCACAGAATCTTGAATTTTTGATTTTCTCCTACCTTAAGCTGTTTTGCCATTTCAAGGACATCTGACAGTTTCTGTGAACCTGGTCAATGTTTTTTTGGGAAAGACATTTATTATTTGGTAATGCTTAGAAGGGGTTGGAAACTGCCTTTGAAAAAAACAGTTTCAAAATTAGATTGAACCTGAGATTGCATTTTAGCAAACAGGTCTATAAAAAGCTAGCCCTCACTTAACAATGTGATAATATTTAATAATGAATTTATTTTTCAGATGGTTCTTTAAGTGTTTATCAGCAGTATTGGGGTGCAAGAAGTGAAGTGAGGTATGGTGCTTCTTTTCCTGTGCTAATCTTTTAGGAATAGTGTTTCTAAACCACTGCAACAAGCTTTAGGAAAAAGGTGCAGTTTGTGTTTCTGTGTGCATCCTACATTAGTATTTTTAAAATTAAAGCATAAAACACAGGCTCATAGCTAAGTTAGTGTTTGATTTAGCACCTCCTTAACTGATGAGCTGGTGAAACCTGTGCTCTGGCTCATGGGCTTCGTGGGCCTCTGCACCCAGTGCTCAGAGGGGCTGTGTGCACTGTTTCCTCTTATGTGGGTCTTCAGATAGGAGCTTCACCACCTCTCAGTCTGAACCTGGTCAAATCGTAGACAAGTGGTAAGGCGTATGCCTGCCTTAAAGAGCCCACAGTCTAGACAAATTCAACAACAGAAATGTCATTCCTTTGTGGAGAACTGAGGCACATAAATTTCAGAGGTCTCCTCAAGAGTAGTCAGAATATGTATAGCTGACCTCAATGAGAAGATGTGACTTTTTAGGATTCTGCCCTTCTAAAACTGCTAAGAACCTTAATCAGGGATGAAATTAAGGCCTTTTCTGACATAAGGTAAAATAGTGCCAAGGAACTAATAAACACCACTGACTGTTGATTTGTTTTATAGTAAAAAAGAACATGACTTTATAATGAAAGGCAGAATCTTTTATCCTGTATACAATACAGCCATTGTATAATAGCAAAAGGTCACTCCAGAGTCTGTCATGCTTGCATGTCAGCCAAAGATAAATACTGATTTTATGCCTGCTATTTCAGCTATCACCATCTTCTGTTGTCCATAAAGGGTGTACAGTAAGAAACAGGTTAATCTCAGAGTGAACCTATGTTACAAGAGCTGTTCGGTCCTGAGCTGGCTAATCACAGAAACCTAGTGAACATCATACCAGGTAACAGAAATGAGGAGTTGTGACTGCAATATGGCAATTGAAGACAGAGATGGCTGTTTTTTTTTTTTTTTTCCCTTATTNGTGATGGTTTTTTTTTTTTTTTTTTTCCATAATTTTCTATTAGTTTAATCTGTAATTTTAAAAGAGTTTCCCCATTGAATTTTAATAGTTGGCCAACTTCCAAAATATCTCATCCAAATCAGAGTAAAATTTCATTCTGTCAAGCCCTGAGGTGGTGTAGTCTTTGAAGGTACATGTTTTCAAGAGCTCCGGTAAGACCTGAGTGAAAAGATGCAATGCCACGCTTCCAGTGAATTGGACCTGTGTCAGCAAGGATCATGATGGTCTGCTAGGAGTCAGAGGAGCAGGCTCCTCCTCTCTATCCTGACCACTTTATCTCTTTGCAATCCATTCCTGGCTTACTCATTTTAGGAAATCAGTTTCATTTGTTTCATGGGAGAGCAATGAAAGAAAGGACAGAGCATGTCCTTTCAAATTCTCATGTCTGGCTGCCCTTTTTTAAATTTCCTTTCCTTCCCAATAAAGCCAGTGCCTGCAGAACAGCCATGACTGGGTAGGCATGTTCTGTGTAGCGAGGAACCCTATATATCACAGAGCTAATAAACTTGACAAAGGAGAGAGGCTGGCTGAGGGGGCACATGGCAGCTGTCCATCTCCAAGCCACTATAACACTGAGCTGAGAAACAACTATGGACGTACTCATGGCACAGCGATGCAAGTTAATGAGCATGCACCTGAGAGGTCCGATTTTGACTTGTGTTAATGCGCAAATACATATTCTCTGAACAAATGATAAGCTTGAATAAAGCTTTTCAGTTCACTCATGCTTTCCAACTAGGCTGCCTCTCTTTTTGTATTTGCCTTCTTTCCTAGGAAGTCTGCCTCCTGAGGCACAGAAAATCACAGGGCCAATCCAGATAAACATTCAATATTTGCTTAATTTTAAATTTTCTATCATATTTCTACTGAAATCCAAACTACTCCAGCCTCTTCTGCAGGTCTCAGAATATTTCCCTGTACAAGCAGCATTCTGTGCAGTGAAAATCTGAGAAAAAAAAAAGTGTAAGAAAAATGTGATCCAACAGAGATGTTTATAAGTATTGCCATTTGTTACTGATGTGCAACACTGCTTTATATTCTGGATATAGGCCCATATTATATTGGTATGATTATTTTTGATTGGATTGTTGTGTGCATATATGGGTATATATGATGAAAAAATGAAAAATCTTGAAAAAAAAATGAGCTTATGCCAAAGCCCCTGGATGCTAATAGGAAAGGAGAAGATGACACTTTGCTACAGTTTAAAATAGTTGTTATTTAATTTACCTGTTTCCCTACGGACAAATTTTTCCAAAAAAACAAACAAACAAACAAAAAAAAAACATCCCTAGGCTATGCAATATTATGTGTTACCATAGATGTCAGGTTAAAAAAAAAAAAAAAAAAAAACACCTCTTTTAGCACATATTACATTTTGTACCTAATCCAACAACAGGTGATGTGAATTCAGCTGCACAAGAAAGAAATTTGGATCATTTTGTGAATGTCAGGATTGTCTTTATTACAGGGGTAGCTGCTGTGAAAAGGAAATAGAGGAGACCCCCTTAAGTATCACAGCACTGCTCTGGAATCATTGGAAGATATTTTTTCTAAAGCTAAAGTTTACAGAACTTGTTTCTCTAATGCTTTTATTATAGAATGTTTCTGACTGTGTCATTTTTCCAAGTTCCATCTTAAAACTCTGAATGCCAGAGGTTTTTGTAGAAATGCAAACTCCTCCACTTACTAATGCAGCAAACTAGTAACTTATGTTTTGAATGAAGGTATTTTAAAGGGAGCTTTAAGTGTCCTTAACAGAATAAATTAAAGACAGAAAAAAAGCAACGTACCAGAAGAACAGACAGAAATGTATCCAAACCAGTTATCCTTATGGATTGGTATTATTAGGCTCACAGAAGTATGTGAAGTGCGTAACACAGAGCAGTATTTGGTGTAGTGTAAGAAATAATACGTAAAATAAAGCAGGAAGTATTCAAATGCTGAAGTGACTGAGATAAATTTTCACACTCATTGCATGAACTTATGATTTGGTGCTGTTACCTGAAGACTCAGGAAGCACTTTTCACTGCAGCCTCTCAGGCCTACAGCCTGAAAATAGGTGTAGAAATCTAAAACTAACACTGTAGGATCTTATCTGCAATATCTGCTGAAGAGCAAGTGTGCTGAACCATGGTCAAGTCACAGGTGCTTGGGACTGGAAAAAATACAGAATTCTTGAGATAATGGGTTTCTAGAAGTTTCCTGTAGTTTTGAAAATACTATGAAAGAAGATACTCGTCATACTTCCATGCTTTTTACAGACTATGTTTCTGCAGAGCAGAATACTACACTAAGTTAAAAATAAATAAAATATATTAATGGCACACTAAATAAGCCTTAACTTACTAATAAATTTAGATGTAACTGTGTACTTTTGATCACTTGCTGAACACATTGTACCTCTTGCAGGAGTAGAGCCTGCTTCTCTGTTTAGAGTCCTTTTAAAATGAATAAAGTAGTATAATCTGGAATTAGCAATAGCTACATGTTGATTATGCAATGTACACTTAGCTAGAATACAAAATTCAAATGGAATTAATCTAAAGATTTTAGCACTAGATTACCACAGCTATTTTTATACCAATTTTGCAAACATTTAAAAAAAAGAGACTAAGAGGTTGTTAGTACTGCTTTACACAAAATTAAAGCAAGGCTTTAATATATGAATTTTAAATTTACTATAAACCTCTACTTTAAGATTCCTATAGAACTAATTCAGTGTGAAGATTCATCTGTACAGCTGTATTAACAAGGCTGGGAATATGAATGTGTACTATTGTAAGAATGAAGTCAGGAAAGTGACTGTTTTGACACCTGGCTAGCAAATGGAGATTTTTTGTGAATCTAATGTTCGTCTATATACAAACTTCTGAGAGTATTTTGTGACCAGCCCTGTATTTGGACATTGACTCAATTTCTGCAAACACTATAGGAGATTTTATTTGACCACAAGTTGGGAAACACTCCTTGGGGAAATATATGCAACCACAGAAGCAGAAGACACAAGAAAAAAGTTCAGAGAAAGAAATACATGATCCTTCACAAATGGTAGATTTCTAACTTACTAAGAATTAACCATATGTAACATCGAAGAAAAAAGCAGAATCAAATCATTCAACAATTACTAAACAAAGAAAATACGTCAATCTTGTTGTTTGCTTGAAAATATGGTAGAACAAACAAAATCAACATACCTTTTATTTGGGTTTAGCATTGTTTAGAAAATATATATATAATGAGGACCACTTCTGTACACCCCTAAACCATCAACAATTTTAAAGGTGCACCTATATGGTGCACAGATCTTCATCTGCTAATTGTGTTTAAACACAGGGAAGATGATCAGTCATAAGCTTACTGAAGTGACAGCCCACTCTTATTTTTCCTTTTATGGCATGGGATAAACCCCATGCTACACTGGCAGAATGCGACACATCTTACAGCACAAAAGGAGCAGACTTTCTAAAGAGCTGGGTAGGGCCGCATGCAGCAGTTACTATTCATCTTCCCAAAGATGACATGAGATTTGGAGGGTAGGCTAGAGGGAGGCATGTCCATGAAGCCATTGCTGTTGCATGTGTAGTATTGCCACTAGGTGTTCGCTATATGGAAAGCAGCAACAGATGTCTCCATTCCTAGCCTGCATGAGGGTGTTGCAGGTTAGGGGTGAATCATTCTACATCTGATTGATTAGGGATGTACCTTTTAATGTGCTTTTCTCTAGTATTTTCTGCACTTACCAGTTCCTTGGGTGGAAATCCTAAGGCAATATAATGATGAAAGCAAACTATAATGATGAAAGCTACCTACATACATGTAGGTTTCTGTTATGAGCTAGGAAATGTAATTTAAAATTAAAAATCAGTGGAGTGAGTAGGCACAGAAACAAGAGTAGGATAAAAACTGCAGTGGTATGTACATGCCACAGAAGTGATTAATAAAATGCTTACTTTCACAAACAAGAAAAGCGAGTTTCGATATTGCACTTATCAGCTGTTCAATCTGAAACTGCTGGGGCTTACAAAAGAAATCATTATTAATATCAGGAGATCTTACTGTACGACAAACAGTAGTTCCATTTTATCGCAGGGTTTTCGTCTAAGGTTTCTGAGTGGACTGTGGGAAATTTCCTTCTTTGCTTCTTACTTCACCCCCAATTAATGTCCTACCTGTAACGCTATTTCTACCAGAGTCAGTAATCAATAGATACTAAGAAATGGAATGGATGTCAGGCCAATTCCTGATACTGAAATCTCTTGTACTCTCTGAATGGAAATTAGGAATGCCTGGTATAATACAATTGCCTGTATGTTTCATTGTTCCACATCAAATTTAATTTGATTTCAGATTCCATTCAGGCACAGAGAGTGAGTTTTGCAGGCAAAAGTGGTCCCTCTGTTCTCTCCACCTATTAAACACCTAGTGAAAAGTGTTCATTAACTATTGATGGCTAACTATATTAGCTGAACGCATTGCTTGTACTGTCGTTTCCCTGACTAAATTTTATGTGTTTGGAAATTTATTCCACTCATCAGTCTCATCTCCAGCTTCTTGAGGTACACTGTAGAATTTGGAATTCACCTGCAATTCATTTTTGTCTAATAATTTTAATTTTTATCCTCAAACAGCTACAATATATCACCACATGCTGTTATAGAAAGTGGCTGCATTCTTCTAAAACATTTCTGCATATACATCATACATAATTGTATTAGTCAAACTTGGTTTCTCTAAGCATGTAAGTAAGAATGCAAATACTTCTTTAATACTTACTCTGTTTTGCTCCACTTACCAGTTTTAACAGATTTTAAAATGTCAGTGCAATGGTGGTCTTTGTACATCTTTTCACATTGCTGTGTACTGTCAGTTGCTGGAGTTGCAAGGGAGGAAACGAGTACTTATAAGGATCTCTGGATGCTGTTAGCAGCTCTGGAAATCTTAGCAATGTTGTCTGCATGAAGTGTACTGCCAAGCGGAAGAGAAATATGTTGCTTTATGTCTACTTTGTAACAAGCAGAACCCAGCACAAAAGCATTTATGAAATCAAAATACGGAAACAGGAATCAGAACTACATAGAAAATGAAGCTTGGTGGCCCTCCTTTGTCATTGATACCATCAGACAGCCCACCTCTCACAGAAGAGTTGTGCAAATGCAACCTGTCTTGCCAAGTTGTGATTGGCAAGATGAAGAAAAGGGACCAGGCTCTAGCGTTCACACTCACAAACACTGATCCATTCCTTCTGACCTTTGATCTCTAGATCCCTCCCCCGCCCTGCTGAATCTCCATACTACACGTGAAGGGTATCACAGCCCCGAGTTGCTGGACCACAGATGATGGAAGACTGAGGACCCTTGCAGACCTCCTCCTCTCCAGGGAGCCGGTCTAAGCTGAGTTGGAGAAGATGCAAGACTTGTCTTTGCAGATAAACCAGGAAAACACAATTGCACAATATATATATATTCAATATATATATTCAATGTCCTTCCCAGATGTATGCTACACATTGTTCAATAACATATTCAGTGATGACTTGTCCATTGCCACAAAACCATCCTGAAAAAGCTTCTGAATATCTGTGTCTGAGAAATTCATGTTCAAATTTCTGTCCACTCCAGTCAGTATGTCTGAGGCATGAAGAGGCAAACAAGCGCTTCTCATTCTTCTCTCTTACCAGGTGTCATCATATTCTAGCTATTCTCTTGCATTCTTTTCTTATTCTCAAAGGTGATCTTGTCCTTCAGTTAAACCGATTACTTCTCTGTTGAAGGCAATGGGTTCCAAAACAGTTACTCAGCCCTGCTATGGAAATGCAAAAAAATTATAATTTCTCTAGTTTTCTCTTCTAAAGACTCAGTTCTTCTGGTGCTGGTATAAAGAAGAGTGGGATGAGTAAAAGGAAAACCAGCTGGTATTCTCAGGTTGTCACATTCCCTGCTCTCTATTCCCTCTGAGAGAATGGCCTTCCTTGAGGAAATAATTGGACTTCCCATAAATTCTGTTTCTCTGCCCAGAGTCATTCCTTTACTAAAAAAGCCTTCCAAAATGCCAGTAAACAAATAAACTTCTCTTTATGCAGTTTCTGTCTCATGTTGAGTGATGTCTTTTCACTTTAGCCACTTACCATCTTCTTTCAGGGCTCATCCATGGTCTTTCTTGAGGACAGGGGAGAGAAGGATTTATATGAGAGTTGACTTTTCCATGATGCTTGATGATAACACCCTTTCTGGACAACAAACCCAATGGCATTACACAACTGGTAACAGGATCTAAAGTGACTGGCGTGGAGAAGCTGGCAACTGTATTATTCCAACAGCCTAGGGGGATGGTGGAGCAGGAGGTAGACAAAAAGAAGAAGAGAGCACACTTTTTTATCAAAAAACATTTGTAAAAATGCTTCTTCTATTTACAGTTTATAAACTGAAAGTTTAAATTAAAGGCTCAGTATACTTTCATACAGCATGTAACTACACATTTCCTCAAGAGATAACTAAAAGATTTTACTGAACTAATAAAACTTCTCTTGAGACTACAATGACAAAAAACAGTTTTCATTACCTCAGGAAACCACAGTTTGTTCTTGGCTGAGTGATGACACGAGGCTGCAGGGGATTCTGATGTGAACTCTCATGCATCCCCTTCTCAACTCACTACCTCCATTGGATACAGGGATTTAGCTAGAGAGGAGAAAAATTGCAATGGAGAAAAATTAGTTAGATGTAACAAAATGCAGCAGCTTTATGAAAGACTAATGCACAGCCTTTTAATCTTCAAAAAGGATGTTTTCTATATGAAATGAATATGGGTGCATACTGATGGATCTATATGAAAACACACAATGCTGTTGCCCACTAATGGATGCACTCATTTTTAAATACTTAGCAGACGTACCTGGTGGACTTCACATAAAGTTCAGTTGCTTCTTTAACACTGCAAAAACTAAGGAAGATCTTTAGACTTGCAGTGCCTAACATTGATTTTGGTAATGCAAGATCTTCACAGTCATTCTTGTTCCCTGCTCAACACACATCTCAGTGGGCTTCAATGACAACAGCAGAAACCATCTGTTCCTGCATGGAATGGCTGCATATTACTTGTGTTTTAGATGATGTATTTCACGAGGTGGTACTTGGCTAGGATCCATCAAATTCTTGCATTGGAGAACAGACAATCTACCTCCCACAGAGAACTATGACTCAGCAACGGAAGAAGACTTTCTATGGGTGTCAGATTTGGTTTTTGCTAACATCCTCAGTGTTTACTCAAGGAAATTCATTTATAGTATTTTAGTTGTTTTGGTAACTCCAAACAAAAAATTTTGCAAACTTTCTTTTTTAATGATTTTTTTTTTTTTGGTTGGATGTACCTGTATTGCTCATTCGCAACGTGAGTCTACAACTATCATTACAGTGGTGCCAACATCAGTTCAGGGATAACCTCTGTAATTTTAAGTGATAAGTTCTAGCTAAAATGTAATTGCATGGAAAATTCTGACCTATATAGTACCAAAAGGCAGTTAAGAAAACGGGACATTTTCTTTGCTCACAAATAAATTCCCTGATTTCACATTAAAGACCCCTTCTTCATTTGTCAGTGCTTTTAATATGCTATCTAAAGTCGGGCACAGCTTACAAATAAATTTTAAAAAATAATCTTCATATGTTATATATAGTTGCTTTATTTAGACTTAACTCAATCACTGCCTAAGCATCCATATGCTTAGAAGCAAAGAGACTGCAAAACAATGTCTCCTTATGAGAAAGCCTGAAGTCTCAACATTTCTGCGTATGCTGATATTGTAAAGAACATACGCTGTTGTCTTCTTATCCACTCTACAGTCATGTCAATTTGATGTAATCTGAGTGATTGGCAGAAGAGCTTTAACTCTTTAACAGAAGAGCTCATTTGGCTAAAGAGCTCAAGGCTGGCCTTGGGCAGCCCAGTGATGTAGGCTGACACAGACCTCCCCTTGCCTGCAGCCCATAGCTGAAGAGACCCTGAGCAGCACACAGGCTCCCACTCTCCCTGGAACAAGCGATCAGGACAGCCACAGTGCCACTCTTTGGGACCTGGAGAACTGGGATTAACACCTTACCTAGGTGCTGGGCTGATCCTGCTTTGCATGGAAAGCCTGACACTGCTGCACTCTCCTGACGCCCACACATGCAGGTGAACATCTTGCTACTGGATACCTCTTCTCGCAGGTCATCCCACCACCAGGCCTGGATGTGGGAGTCATCAGGAGATCTCTTGGCCTGGCTCTGCAGCTGCTTACCTTCACCTCAGTTACATTCCCAATTCCACAGTTAGAGCAATGACATAAAACTGGCCCAGAGCAACACCAGAAGTTTCAGTCCCCACCTCCTTACAGTGCCACACACAACCCCACGCAGCCTCCAGCCACCCTCCAGCTGCTCTGCACCCCCTAGAGCTCCTAAACATCTCTTCCACGGCAGCGCTCCCGCCGGTCCCCACCCAGTGCCCCCATCCCCTACAATGCGACCTCCGACAGAGCCACCCACTCCCGGCCGCGGCAAGGGTTAACGGCGGGGCCGGCGGGCACATGACAGCGTGGTCACAGCCCGGCTGGGCTCCGCGCGGCCGGCGGCGAGACAGGAGGTGAGCGCAGAGAGTCGAGCGCGACCGCTCCGCTCCGCGCCCCGTCCCGTCCCGTCCCG
>VXAV01002561.1:272497-289984 GCA_013399715.1 Alectura lathami | reverse complement strand
TAAGACTGAAGTAATGGGAAAACTTAAGTGAGAAAAGTGTGTTAGTGGAAAGTCAGAGTTCCAAAATTATTGGCATAATTCAGAAGATGTCATCATATAGTAGCAAATTTTCAAGAACACCTAAGAGCGCATCTGTAGGTTTACAATAGGGACCCACTTCTGCAGTGACTGCAGTTACATTCATGAATACTGCTGTGATGTGCTTTCTTGCAATACTTTCCTATAGTGAAGCCTCACTAAAACTGGAAGGAAGAGAGGCATTTCTAAGGTTTTGCTTTTCCCTCACCATTTTCTTGCACGTACTTCCTTTACAATGTGAACTGGCATCTCTTTCCTGTTTTGTCTACATCTGCATAGCGCTGCCCTCCTGTGTTTGCTTTTAAGCACCATTTTAATTAATAAACCTAGCAGGTGGCAGAAAAAGCGCCGTTCATCCTAATGAGGACACCGTATCAGGGAATCTTTTCACTCCTGCCTGCCTTCTTTCATGTGCTCAGCATTCACTTCATTTCATGGCTGGTTTAGCTAATGCGAAGGCAGCTGACCTTATTGCAGAATTTAGCTTTTGAAGGGGCAGATTCTCTCTGTGTTGGAGCTGTGAGTAATTGCTTGGCTTTGTTCTTGTTCCCTGACAGGCCATGTAGTGCTTGTACTTTGTTGATTGTAGCCAGTGATGTCACAGAGTTAAAAGCCCTGGGCAGACCTCTCTTTTGTTTGGCGTTATTTACTACAACATCAATTATTTTTATTTATGTATTTTTTTTTGAACAGGCGTAATATGCAATGGATTACTTACTGACTTTGGATTGATGTCAGTCATAGCTGTGGGTCTGTAAAAACACGCTTTGATTACATTAACTGCTTAAAAATGAATGGGAGGTCACTCATTGTGAGCCACCGGAAGAATGTATTCCTCATGGACCGGGGATGAGCAGTGGACAGCAGATCCCACCTATCAGAGTTCATGCAGAAATGCCCTACCCATCTTCAGATAGCAGCAGCCCAAGCCCAGCTATTGAAAACTTGTCTGCCAGCCTACACTTAAAGATTCCTCTTGCAGGTGGGGTGGCTTCTCAGAGCGACATCATTGACAGTACTATTTACCTTCCTGCTCTAAGTCCCAGGATACAAGTGGTTACCAATGGGAAGCCTTTATTCCAAGTCCCACAGCCCCAAGGACTGCCAGCCCCACAGTCTTTAAAGACTACACAGCAAGAATTTGGAAACACGTTCTCCCTATGCACAGGTAAAGGTAAGACTCATTTTTCTCTTGCTGTGGCATTTCTTCTCCAGTATCACATACCTAGATGGTATTGGTTTTAGTTGATGAAAGCCATTCTCTTCTTTAGCATTCTTTTACTACAAGAGAGGAGATATTGGAACAGAATGTTTTTTCCACTAATTTTACACTAATTCATCACTTGATAATTCCCAGGAGCTTTGCAATTTAGAGCACTTGCTCAGACATCCTGATCTGTCCTATGATTCCTTATAAACAGCATAGTTTGACTTTGCTTTCCTAACCTAAGTCAAAAAATTCAGATAGTCATTTTGTGCTCCATGGAGCCAGAATTTTGTGAGCACTATCAGAAATATTCTGTCTTAGATGCATGAGCACAGTTTTCTGTTTGTGACTAACAGCTGCTTTCTGATGAAAGCAGCATTGTAGTTTTTAGTGTGCTTGGACAGGACAAGCTGTAAGGCACCTTGGAGCATGTCTCAACCATAGATTTGCAATCCAGTTTTTGGAATCACAGTGTATGCTGTAGAGAATAATGATACATAGTTCTCGGAAGATTTGTAGGCAAGTCCTCCATGGGTAGGTGCTTTAACTTACTTGTCTGTCTGAAATTACTTTATTGTCTGCTACTGGGTTGGTAAAGTCTGAAGAAAATTTTAACGTTTCAGTAGTTACTGATTCTTCCCCTGCTGGAAACTGAGACACTATTTTTGAGGAATTAGAATATCTTAGTTTCAGAACTGAATGTACATAGACATGAGGATTTCATCAATGGAAAAGAATTAAATATTTTAAAATACCAAGAAAAGCTTGTTTTTATATCTGAGTGCAAGTGCAGAAAAGGGGACAGAGATTTCTTTTATTCCAAGTGTATTGCTTCTCTCTATTTTTCCTTCTTCACTGCATTGCTTTGAAAATTCAGTAAGTCCATTGCCTTCAGCAAGGCATGCGAACTTGAAACCGGCAGTATTTCGGAATGAGTTGAAAGTTAACTACATGCTTGAGTGCACTGCTGAGTCAGGCCTGTAGTAATACATATACATATTCATTGGGTGACCTCTGAGATCGCCNGAATTAAATATTTTAAAATACCAAGAAAAGCTTGTTTTTATATCTGAGTGCAAGTGCAGAAAAGGGGACAGAGATTTCTTTTATTCCAAGTGTATTGCTTCTCTCTATTTTTCCTTCTTCACTGCATTGCTTTGAAAATTCAGTAAGTCCATTGCCTTCAGCAAGGCATGCGAACTTGAAACCGGCAGTATTTCGNTACTTAAATATGGAATAGAGATCCTTGCTGGGATCTCTAAAACACCCTTACATAACAACTGGTCCACCAGCTGTATGTGTTGCAGAGAGCATCACATGGTGAAGAGTGTGTGACCTAGTTCATTGTCTTTGGCATTTTGGAATTTGGATCTTCTATGACTGACCCCAATGTTCCTGGCTGTTATCGTTTCTGTCCTTGTTCCTTGACTCACTTGCCTGTTGCAAGTGTAAAACTGTATGCTGTTTCATGGGATAGCGAATATAGATTCCAGTGGAACTATATTCAGGGCTGGCATGGGGGAAGTTTGGATATAAACACTGTTGGTTAGTCATTTTGTAACCAAGTAACTGGAAATGCAACAGTCAGTGACAATTGCTAAAGAAATAGGGAGTATCAGGGAAGAGATAAGAAGACAAAGAGAATGGGTGATGATAACAGGTACACATGCTTGTCTTTCTATAAGCATGTTTTGCCTTTTTCTTCTGTAGTCAGGCAATGTAGGCTATCCTCATAGCCCTTGACTGTACCTTCTTATCTGCCTTCTCTCTTTCATCAAACAGATGATGAAGTATTTCACCTGTGAAATCACATTATTCCGTGAGAGAATATGTTGTGCTTTGATTTTTGAGAGTTTATAGAACAGCAGGAAATCCGCAAAATGCATAGAGATAGTTGCTGTGGAAGAAGGTACAGTGGGCTTCAGATACCGTGGACTTCAGATTCTGTGTTTCTGTTGATTGGGATTAATAATTCCTCCTGCTTGTATATCCTTTTTATTAACAAAGTTAAAGATTATGTGTGCTGGGAATATATTCTCTATGGAAGAACTAAGTCTCATCCACTTAGCCACATCCAGATAATTGTCTTATAAACCTTAGAAATAAGACCATAAACCTTGTGAAACAATTAATATAACAAATGCCTATGCAGCTCATTTGTATTTTGTCCTTTTCTAGTGGCTAGTACAAGGAGGGAATGTCTTTTGATAGGTATTTAATTTAGTTAAAGCTTTTTCTGAGTAAAAGAGTAGTTTTCCTTTTTTGGTCATCTCATATGAGTTATCAAGATTTGCACGATTCAGAAATGTGTTTTTTTTTAGGTTTTCTTTTCTTCCTTTTTATTTTTAGAATGTACAGGTTAGTAAAAGCAGCAAGATGCACATCAAACTGGTTTGTTAGTTGTTTTGGAAAATAGCTTCCTTAGCTTCCTTGCTCTCTTTCAATAATGGATAAAACAATTTTTTTTTTTTTTAAATACGAATGTGGGATGAAGGCAAGAACAGAAAGCTTTAGAGCAATCCAGCTATGTGCCTTGTTTTCTATAGATTTTTATTTGACAGCAGATGGTACTGAATACACAAAGAGAACAGTAATAATCTACAGTAAGCACAACATACTCAGCAACAGGCTAAGATTTTTTTTTTTTTTTTTGCATGAATGATATCATATAATGATACAAAGCTTTGGAAGAAAATGATTTTTAGAAAGGATGCCACCTCAAGTCACATCAAGAGAAACTGTTACACTTTTGTGGGTGATGAGAACCTAAAAGCACATTGTGCTTTTTCACCATATGGAGAAAAAAAGCAGATCTTGACAGGCAATGCGGCACATCTCTACTTCAGCTACTTTACCTCATGTGTGGTACAGAAAGTATGATACCCTTTCTAGCACTATTTTGTGCATCTGAAAAAGAAAGTAATTTTTTTTTTTTTGTATAGAAAAATGTGAGAGTAGGTTGGTTTTAGTGCTAGGAATGTTCCCAAATTAGATATTTTCACACAGAAACCAGGTACAAAATGCAGGCTTAACAGTAAACATATTTGACTTTGGAAATCTGCAGTCTCTCATTTCATGTGTGTATTTGATCACTTTTTGTGAATAATCAGTGTCACACCTATGAGATTTACTTAAACTTTGAAAGCAGATCATTATTGATAGTAGCTAGTAAGGTGACAGTCAGCTGGAGAGAGATCAGGGAAAAATAAGCAGAAAGGGGTGAGAATGGCAGCGGAAGACAGAAGACTATAATGTTGTCAGCATTGATCTTAAGCTTCCTTTTTCAGTGCAGATTTTTTGAGATAAGTCTTGTAATGCAAAATAATATAATAAAAAAAAAATTCCACCTTTCTACTGAATGTTCTGTTAATAGGGTAAACTTGAAAATAAATTCTGGTCTGTGAATGGTTCAAATTGGAATTGTCCTTTAAAAGAGTGATGCCCAGACCAAGTTATGTATTTGAAGGTGTGTTACTTAGCTTATCTTCTCTAAACACACATATCTGAGTAGTATTTTATCTTAACAACCTAGTAGCTGTTCTTACTGCTTGTCTTATTCACTCATCTGTACAGACAGTAGTTTTTTGAATGTGAGATGGACAGTGTTCAGGCACTTGAGTGCTGTCATGTGTAACAGTGTAATAAATATCCCAAATTTTTTGGAAGACGTTATGTGTTTTCTGGAGGGACAATATATTCAACATCCATACCTGCTTTCTCTTGCTCTGTCAATGAAAATGTGTTTCTGACATTGATCAAGAGGTATTAAACATGTTGCTGCTGGTTTAGGTAGTTGTTGAAGGTTGCAGTTCAGGAGGATGCCTTAGCTTTTTCCCTCAGCGTTATCTAGTAGGTTTCACTGGGGACAGTGGAGGATAGGGTCCTGTTGAGTGAGCTGGATCCTTCATCTGAAGCATTGTGATCATACTTATGTGTTTATGGAAGTTTATCTGAGGCTTGGGAGTAGATTTTCCTGTCATGTTAGACAATACGTTGTAGTCTTCAAGCAGCTTAGATATGTCTGGTAGAGAATTTTTCCTGTAATCAAAATTCTCTGCTGACAATTGTGGAGGTAGTATAGCTGCTGCACCTCCAACCAGCATGCTTATAACCCAGTGGAGAGGCCCAACTGGACACAGGAAGAGAGGAAGTTTTTGGTCTTTATGCGTTATGTGTCTGTGATTTGGCATGCTATGTCTGGCTAGACTAGCTAGAAATTGTGAGTGGCTCTCAGTCATGAGAGCCGTAGCCTTCTCTTTGTGACCCCTGTTATCCAAGGAGTCCAAGGCTTGGAAACTAGTCTAGCCTTTTGTTCCACCCTGGATGGTCTATTAAAACTGGTGTAGTTAATGTATCTGAGGCTGTATTATAGCTAGGAAGAGTGGATGTGAAAACACTTGGGATGAGCCATGAGGAAGGAAATCTAGTTGTGTTAAAAAAAATACATACTGGTATTTGAGAAAACCAGCTATTAAAGAATCTTGTGCAAGCTGATGTTGATCCATTTTGCTGTCATTTCAAGGGCCATTGTAAAGACGTGTCATCTTCCATTTCAGTTTTATGTTTTTGCCTTTAGATGAAAAGTTGTTGTGTATTTTATTTCCTGTTGTGTTTTTCTGGCAAAAGCAACTGCAATTTTTAATTTAGTAAAATGGGTGATAACATTCATGCGTAAGATGAGCATGTTTCCTATGGGATCGTTGGCACTCTTCGTTATCCCTAGAATGGTTGACAGACATGTTCTGTCTTGTGGCTCTTTTTTTTTTTTTTTTTCTTCTTCCTCTCTTTTTCTGTAGGCTCTGGAAGGAGCAACAGCTCCTATGCTACTAAGCTGTGTGAGAACTGTGAACCTGACCTGCCTCCATTGCCCGAGAGAGCCTTGTTTCACTTTTGGATAATAACTACACAGGTCTGTGAAGCTTGTTATGTGCAGAAGTGTTAATCAGTAAGCAGCTTGAGCCACACTTGAAATCTCTTCTACATACTTATTTTGCTTGCTAGTACTGTTGTTTTTATGTGTCAGTTGGCACAGCCTGAAAACAAGNNNNTTTTTATGTTTTTTTTTTTTTTCTCTCTTTTTTTTTTCTTTTTTTTTTTTAAATCAGTTTTCAGCAGTTTTTAAGCCTATTTATTGACAATGTTTATGTACAGCAAAGCAATTAAGTGATAATGATCTTAATTGTATCCAGCATGACAGATTTTCCAGCCTTGCATATGCTTCAGCGGCCTTGACATGCTTGAAAAGGAACACAGGACCCATCAGGGCAAGGAAGTCATTAATTGCAGATCTGACAAATGTTGATGAAATCTGTTCTTGAGCTAACAGGGATGCATCTTGATGGATTCTTCTGTCTTATTTGTGACTTTCCAAAAGAGCACAGATGAGGATGTGAGACTCCCTGGTTTAATTCTGGAATTAGATCTAGCAATTGGATTAAGAGACTGATTGCAAACCCGGTTAGATTTGAAGATGTTCTCTTTGTATCTTATCATGCCTTTATAGCATGTACAAGAGGTTTACTTAATTTAAAAGGTGGTGGATTCCAGTTGCAAGACATTCCTTTGGAGTGTTTGTTTCAGGCTGTTTTTTATTATTTTATTTTTCCATCTGTCATGTTTCAACTATGTCTCAGCTTCTGAAAATAAATGATATTGAGGCAACTATTGAACATTAGCAATAGAAGGCAGTAATTTACAGTGACATGGAGTCTGTACTTTGAGAGTTTTTACCTTAACTGTTCAAAACTTTGCATAGGAACAAAATATTCAAGAAAATGAAAGTAACTTGTGACACCAAATTGCATGTTGGACAATGTGTTATAAAGGCTCGAGGCAACTTAAAAAAATTCCCTGGAGAGCCTTAGTGCCAGAAAGGATCTACTTTACACAGGAACTGCAAAATCCCTGAAGAGTGTTAGGCATATTGCCAACACTTAACCATTCTGTGTGAAGAGTTTAATTAAACTTCTCTTATGCTCAGCATACTTTTATTCTGTGCCTTGTGGCTTCGACAGTATGCTTTAAAATTCACTGAAGCTATGTAAAATATGCAAAAAGGTCCACTGAATTGTAACTCTCATAATTTCTTTAGATTAAATGCTGCTCTTCCAGACTGGGGCAAACCAGCTGAAGGTGGTGGGCTGTTTTTATCAACAGCTTTATGACACCTGCTTTCACCATGATAGCTTGCTGTTGTCGATAGCATCCAAAGAGTCTTTCTGGCTATAAAGCTGCAAAGAAAGCGTGGGCGAGTTGCATGGGCAAGGTGACACTAAACTCACAACCTGAGGGGCAACCTGTGGTGGATATCTCGGTGTGCTTTTAATATAAATTGCATATCCTGAGAAGAACTCCTGAAGGGTAAAATCACATCAGGCCTACCTTCATGAGAGGATGACTCTCTGAGGAACATTGCATCTCCTTTTCTCTCTCCTTTGTCACTGATAAATGCTGAAGTATAGGCATCCTCTAATGTCATCCTAAGAATGGGTAATGGATTTTGTAACCGCCTTCAGTTTTGCGTGGAGGAAAATTTGATGCCTTAGCTGGAGTTGTCAGAAACAGACAGATCAGGAAGAGGTCCAACTATCACTTTGTATTTTCATTTTATTTTGAGATTCCTCAGTTTAGTACATGATTTTTCAGTTTTGTTTTACAACCAGGAGGTGGCACTAAAAATGTCTGTACAGAGACATACATATTTCATCCACTGTTTTATAGGGGAAAGTTGGAATCAAAATCCAGTTGAAATATGGAAGTTCTGGATGTTATGAAAATTCTTGAAAATTTAATTGAGCCTATCGCTCCCTCTGAGTGAAGTAAGGTCTGAGTATTTTGGTACGATTATGGATAAGTCGCTTTAATTTGCTGTACCTGTGTTTTTTTCCAGTGGCAAATTTTCTGTAAATTGTTTTGTGCAGTAATTTGAGATCCCCATCTGAGGTAGAAGTTACTGATGTCAAATGCAAAATTTATCGCAGGCCTGCATGTGTACCTACAGAGAGAGAAAATGGGACGTTTGTGTGCAACAGTAGGCCATCAAATATCAATTTGGTGCACAGTTAGCCATAGATGTGTGCAAATACTGACTTTTTCAGATGGATTTGGTGCGTTTCTTTTCCTGTTACCATCATGTTCTACTTGAACTAGACTTCCCCTTCTAGCAGTGATGTAACATGATCTTCACCATGTTAATGCATTCCTTCATCTAGTCCTCGTTTTTGCAGACCTATTTGATGTTGGTGAACAGAAAGCATATGTATGGATTGCCTGCTTTGTTTCAGCTGCTCTCTCCTAGCTCTCACTTGCAGAAAACAATGTGAAGATAAACTGGTCTTCTAATATCTGTTCTGTACATGAAGTACAAAAATAGTCTTTCATTTACTTTCAAGATTCTCAGACAGCTGTAAAAATTGGAATGACTTTTTTTTTTTTTTTTTTTTTCCTGAGAATATCTGTGAGATGGCTTACTTATGGCTGGGGCTTCTGCAGCTGACTTTGACAATTAGTTTTGCTTCAGAGCTCATTGAAGGTTGAGAAAGTAGTACCATTTTTTGAAGATCTGTGCTCAAATGTTTAAACTTTGTCTTAGTTTGCACAATAAACTGTGTTAAAATGTATCTGGCCTGTTTCTGCCTGGATTATAAACAGCATGCACATACTGTTTCTGTGTCTGCATTTCTGTGCCACTTATCCCTTCCAGGGTAAATTCCATCTCAGGCCAGTGAGATGTTACAAGCATTGCATGTGACCTTCTGCTTGAATTAGTGGAGCATGCCCTGCACTATGTGTTGTAAGAGCATATGTTGTCTTTTAATCAGACTTGAGATGCCAGCTTAATGTGTGTTGGGTGGAGCAGATGGGGCTCTGGGCAGGGAATGCTGAGATCCTGGTGTGAATTCATGGTGAAGGATGTGTTTTCCTAGTGACAGACACAACTGGTACTGCAGCCTCTGGGCATTACTGCAATGCAAGTCACAATGTCAGGGATGAAAATATGATACATCAGGATGGGTATGATGTAAATGTCTACATTAAGTACATCAGGAGTTATTCTGTCTGCAACAAACAAAACATCTTTAAACATGATAGAAAGTGTAAGGCTCCAGAACAAATAGACTGTCATGATATGTGTAAACTCGTCTTTTATACTGAATTGGTATGAACCACAAAAGTCAAATGTGGTTTTTGTCTTTTATCTCCCATGGCGAACTTGTTGGCTGAACAGAATTATGGCAAAATAGTCACCATGGACTGTTGTGGCGTTACCAGTGAAACTGTTACTTGACAGCAACATGGTATGTGGTGAGGCGCTGGCACAGGCTGCCCAGAGAAGCTGTGGATGCCCCATCCCTGGCTGTGTTCAAGGCCAGGCTGGATGGGTTCCTGGGCAGTCTGATCTAGTGAGCTAGTGGCTGGCAGCCCTGTCCACAGCAGGGGGTTGGAACTAGATGATCTCTGAGGTCCCTTCCAACCCAAGCCATTCTATGATTCTGTGATATGAATTCTGTGTTTCAGCACAGAAGTATCCACAGTTCTAGGAGGTAGGAATGGTCCTTTTTGGGTGTTACAGGGCCACATTAGCTACCACAGCTAGTTAACTCTTGAACTGTTCCTAGGTGTTGGAAGTCAGCTCCACAGTCCCCCCAAAATGAGAACAGTGCATAAAGAGCAGAGATGATGAAGGGCAGGAGAGCCTGGGATGTAAGAAGTGAATGAGATTTTTCGTGCTCCAAGTGCTCAGTTTCAGCTAATACAGACAGAGTCCAACTGAGACACAGGAAAAAACGTGTGCAGACGATATTCTCCATTTGCAGCTCTAAACAGATGAAGTAGAACTTCCGCTTGTGATAAAAATCTCAGTTCATTGGGGGTTTATATGGTGAGTATCAGATGCAGCGCAGCTGATAAAGTCAACGTTTTAAGCTGTTATCCCTGACTGTACAGTAAAATCTGTCCCTACCTAGTCTAACCATTTGACACATTATTAAGCTGAAACAGAATATGATTCATTTTTGCTACTGCTGTCTTTTCACCAAAAAAAAATATATATTTTTAAAACCTTTATGACAAGATGATCAGAGGGAGGAATTGTTGGAGCTTTCACCCTGTTTTGTAGTGGTATTTGTTCCATTCAACTCCTATCACGAATTTTATTTTCTAATCAAGCAGAACCAGTACTTAAACAGTTAGGGCTTTAGCAAATGCTTGGCTAATTTGGTGCCTTAGACTTTGTTTTTCTGTTGTGGGAGCATATCATTCCGATTTGAAGGAATGAATGGGAATGAATGACAGCACTGCTATACGTTTCTTCTAACAAGATGCTTTAAATTGCATACATTGGCAAATTTTGCCATTGATTATCTTGTTTGCTCTGTAACAAAGCTGTACGTTTTTATACATGACATTTCTGGAGGCTGACCTGCAGAAGAAATTGGATTAATCAACTAAAAAATTGTTGAAATGCTTCTGAAATAATGCAAAATGTTTGCATCTTTGGTCGCTGTGACTTGCAGCAGGGTTCATTGATTTAATCCTATGTTTTTGCACTTGCTCTCTTCCACTGCCTGTGTCCAGAAACATCCCTAAACCATTGCAATGAAAATTTCTGAAGTGAGCTAGGTTTCAGATAAAAGCTATTCTCATGGAAACATATTGCTGTTTGTATGCAAATGACACTCAGGCTGCATGTGTGCCAGCATATGTTTGATAAAAATTTCATATATGGGCATAACTTTAGCAATGGCATGTGTGTGTTTTCATATTACAGTGTTGTTTCCTAACAGAAACCTACAGCTTGTATACATGAGCCTTTTTTTGGCCTTATGTCTTGTTTTGCTTTTTGTTGTTGTTGTTTTGTTTTGGGTTTGGTAATTTTGTGTTGGTTTGTTTTGTTTTTCCTTTTGGAAGTACACAGCAAGAGTTCTGTAAAATTTCAACTTGGAATTGGACAGCTCCTTTGGGACTCTGCATGGGTGACTGAAAGTAGAAGAGGGCTCATGCACATGAGAAAAACATACCATCAGTCAGTTTCTCTCCACTGGCTCTCTTGACAATAGCAAATGCTTGTAAAAAAGCATACAAGCATATATAATACTAATACTCACACTGCAAGTGACTGCATCTGGTATAAACCTGCCAACTTTTATCTTCATGTATAAGAGGTTTCAACTGATAATGAGGAGAGTCTGTCTACAGTGCATTATTACGCCTCGATGAAGCAAAGACCACCATCTCTCAGGTTAGTCAGTTTAACCATGACTCTGTCATTTTGTCTGAGGATGATACTGACCTGAGAGTACAGCAGAAGAGATGAAAATGAAAGATGAAGCAGGAATATTTAAACACTGATGGATAGATACCATACCTTATTTCATTTCCACTCCTTTGCAGTGTCTGCCTCTTACTTCTTCAGGGCAATGAGCTCCATTAGACTGAAATTTGTCCCCCACTAATGAAACTGTATTCACTTTTCTCCTCATTTTTTTTTTTTTTTGCCTTTTTTAACTTGTCCAAGATAATAACAATGTAGATGATTAAATGTGAGAGGAAATTTTCTGAGTCCGTGGTAGGTAAGTGGTATAGCTCTTCTATATAGTCCCAAGAAGGTTTCAGAACTGTCGTCTCCATGCAATGTCTGATTCATTTCCCTGGTTGTTAACAAAGATAACAATGGTTAAAGTCAGTTGGTGGAGAATGCGGACTGGCCATTATACAATAGATATGCCAAGACTTAAGGTTAGTTTTCTAAATAAGCCATTTTAAAAATCAGGGCAACAACGGACAGAGTTAACTTATTAAAAAGAGAAAAGTGAGAGTATTAAGAAGAGCACTCAAAATATGCATGCATAACTCCCACAAACTCTCACATGGACTCCTTGCTTTGCATCTAGTGCAAGAGCTTGGGTGCCTCCCCACTCCTCTTCAGTCCTTTGCAAAGGTCTTTGTTTCTGTCTCCCCTGAGATGTGTCTGTCCATCCACATGCTGCCATCTCCACAGCTCCATCCTGCACCTTGTTGTACTCTGTGGTCTGTGTAGCTGATTATCTCTCTGCTAGCCCAAAAGTTCACAGGAGGAGGAGGAGTCTCTCTTACCCGTGGGGTGACCATGGCCCTTCCCCTCTTATAGCGAGCGGTTGGCACTGGAGCAAGCCTTTTGTGGCCACATTGCCACCACCTTGTTGGCCTTTCAGGAGACCAGCAAGTCCCTCAGGGATACTTGAGATAGAAGACGTATTATCACATCATTTCCAAAAAGAGGATCCATTCAAACTGAGTATGTTTTATTGATGTTATAATGCATTCAGTTTGCATTGGTTATAAGCACCAAGAGTGATGATCTCATACTCCATTCGGGTAGTATTCACTATTGACTGTATTGGAGGTGGAGATGGCAAGATGAAAAGGTTTTGAGGAAGAATGTTTCTCTTTGTTTCATCTGTTTTCTTTATTTTGCTTTTATTTACTGTTATTTGGATGAGGAGTTTAAACCTAAACTGTGTGGTTTTGGCAAATGCTATATCCTGCCTTTTACACACCACGAAATAGCTTACTGTATAAGAACACAGTTTGTTTCAGTCTGTCTTATTCCAAGACTGGAAAGGCTTTGGGATGACCAAGAAATTTACTATGAATGGCTTGGAAATATCCAAAACCAAGTGTTTTAACCGCAGAAGATGTGTATTTATTATTATTTTTTTTTTTTAAAGGAAATTTCTGTGTATTACTTAATCATTTTATTTTAGACATAGGAAGAAAATAGATAGTCTTACTAAACAGGAACTTGAGGAAACACAGAATAATTTTTAATACTTACCTGGATTAATGGCTCATGCTTAATTCAAATAACAATCATCATCTTTGCTAACATTATCAACATGAAGTTTACTTTGAGAACAATATATAGCTGAAGTGTATTACGCATGCTTTAATATCTTCATTTTGTCCTACTCAGGTGTTTTCAGTGGCTTATTTCAAAGGATATATCAGGAGTTTAGCAGCAGTATATTTGATCTAGATCGAACTTATATTTATTGAACAGTACTGTTTGAACATCTGTTTATAAATTTGCAGTTGGCTTTCAAGTTCTAGCTAACCAAACTATATAGTTTATGTGTCATTAATCAGCATTCTCAAATTAAAAGTTTGGATGTTTTGACACAGGATTGGTGTCAGTTTATCAGTGAAATGTATCTTTTAACACAATATACACTGTTTCTACTGACTGTTGTGATGCTTTTGGCGGTACCAGAGGCCTGCTTATGTATTTGTTTGTTTAAGAATTTAGTTCTAAAATGAATTGGCTTTCGAAGAAGAGGGAATATTGAAAATATTTTTTGTAATGTAAAAGAAATGCATTTCTGTTTGGGACCTCAAGGCCTGCTGGAAGACCTTTGCTTTTGATATCCTGTGCACACCTCTTGGCTGACTCCTGAGCAGTGGGAAAGTGCTGCTGCCTGCCTCTTCACCTGTCCTGGAGCTGCAAGGTGTTACTTGTCCACTTATCTATATCTAGCTCCTTGCTAATTGTCCTGCATCACCTAAAGTAGGTTTCTGTTTTGGCTTCTTATAGCTCTGGCATCTTTCGCATCTTGCATATGTTTCTCAATTGCTTTCTTCATTGCTGCCAAATATGGTTACACTTCTAATTTCCATATGAAAAGCCATTTGTTTTTGAATGCATAAGGGAACCTGGTAATGTGCACCCTGAGCCATAGTGTATCTCATGGAAGACAGTGGGATTCATGTGATGGGAATATTTTTTCTTGCATCCTGATTGGTTGCAGTGAAAGTAATTATTATTTAACCACATTTGTATTGGTGTGAATGCGGGAGAAGACACAAAGGAGTCATCATGAAAGATTTTTGTATCATTGGATGCTTTTTAGAAATGCAGGAGAGGTAAAAAGAATAAGGAAATTGCTTTGACACAAATGTCCCTGTTCACATCTGTTCATTCATTTGTGATCACACAAACTCTGGATAGTATTCACAACCCAGTGAAACTGTCAGTTTTTAGTCTGTCTACCTATTTCTATTTACTTGAATGGTGATGAGGAGCATTTGTTTCATAAAATGTCTCTGTGTAGTTAATAGTCAAAATGCTAACTTTGCCTGGAATCCTGTGTATGACCAACACCATTAATTTTTTACATTTTTTTCCTATATCTGTTTTGAATTCCTTTCTCATGAAAGAAAAATAGTTTTCTTGCTAAATATGGAAGCTGCTGAAAGCTTTGAAATTTTCATTGACTGCATGACAAGTCCTGTGCAGAAATTAATTAGGGTTGGAATCTCAGTGGTATTTTAAGTTTACCAGTGGTTTAAAAGGTGGAACAGGTTTGAATCTGCCCCAGTAAATACTTGGAAAACAAATTAGATAAGACAGACCATGGGTCTAACTAGCGACTGGAAAACTTTTGACCCAGCTCCCAGACTAGTGGTGAATGAGGGCTACCTTTCCCCATCAGCTGGGAAGATGGAGAAGTGCTGGTGTTCCTAGTACAACAGTTCCATCTCCCTTCTCTCCATGTCTGCTCTGCCACTAAGACATTCTAGAAACTTGAAATGCTTGTGCAGGCTGTGCCTTGGAGCTTCATCCTGTGCCTCAGTGTTGTGTTTTAATCCAGCAAGCAGCCATGCGCCACACAGGGTTTCACTCAGCACGCTGCCTCCACCCAATGGGATGGGGCAGGGAATCAGAAAAAAATAACAAAATAGAACTCATGGGTTGAGGTGAAAAACTATTTACTAAGACAGGAAAGGAAGATACAAATAGCAGTAATGATAATAATATATATGTATATATTAGAGAATATTTACAAAACAAGGGACGCAGAATGTAATTGCTCACCACCTGCTGACTGCTGCTCAGCCAGTCCCTGAGCAGCGGCTGTCCCTCCCGCAGCTCCCCACAATTTTATAGGTTCTTCTCACATGATGTTGTATGGTGTGGAACATCCTTTTTGCCAGTAAAATATTGGGACATGCATTTAGTAAAAGCCACCTGGTTAGTCAATATTCAGGGATCGATGCCCGCATTATCCATTTTATCTTTCCAATATAGGCCAGCTGTCCTGGATCTGTCCCTTCCCAGCATCTTGTGGTCCCTCAGCCCCCCTCTCTATCAGGACAGTACAAGAAACTGAAAAACTGTAGCGTCCTTGGCTCTGTGCAGAACTGCTTAGTAACAACTGAAACAACAGTATGTTATCATCATTGATTTTCTCCTAAAGACAAAACATAGCTTAATAGCAGCCACTATGAAGAAAATCAACTCTGTCTCCGCTAAAACCAGGATACTCTCCAGATAACCCTCTGTCTCTCCTGTAATCATCTTATCTTCCCGCAGCTTGGCTCTTGCCAGTTATGTCAAACAGCAATGGTAGAAAGCTGGCTTTTGTAAAGAGCAAGTTGTAATTTTGTCAGATGGAAAAACTGAAACTTGGAGCTTGCAAGAATTTTATTTCATTTGTGGAAAAACAAATGAAAACACCAAATACCAATTCCAGTGATTAGTCTAGTATGAAAAATAAATTTAAATAGATCTTGTTTTTAAATTTTGAATCTGACAGAAATAATTATTATCTCATATGTAAAGTATTGTAGTGACAGATTCTGGCCCCTTTTTACCTACTAAATACTATAGTGTGGAAATCTCTTTGTAAATATAAGCCCTAATAAGAGAAAGGGATCATAGTGAGGACCACAGAAGATGGAAGTATTAATGTATGTAGAGCAGCTAGAACTGAAATTTTTAAGTGTGATTCAAATATAGGTATATTTCTATTACAAGCATGGGTCTTGATTCAAGTTTAGCAAGTGCTTATGCACTTGTGTTGGTTTTAAGTATGCATTCAGGTTAGATTTATGAACCTGCACAAGTACTGTAGCCATTTTTATAGATTTGGATCTTAATATTCTGCAGAGCGGGAAGGACCTCTTATGACTTGTCAGTTTTCCAGTTGATGTACGCTGGCATTTGTAAAGGTAAAAATTAACTTTTTTTTTGGAAGGCATATGGCTGAATTCTTTCTTTTAGAAAGATCCAGATTGTTTTAGAACAGGAAAAACAACCCATTAAAAAGTAAAATAATACTGTCTTGAAGACTGGCCACTGCAAACACTTGTAAAATACTGTTTAGAATTACTGAAAGAAAAAACAGCATTGTTATTTTCAGTCATTCATACTTAGAGATGCTTTTTTTACAAAAGATGCAATCTGGAGTTCAAATACTTCATTAAGGTAAGTAAGTGAATTGCTCTCCTAATGCACTGTGGTAGGATTTAGGGTTTAATTTTCCAAACAACATTTTTCATCCCATTTGCTGATCAATATTCTTACTGTATACAATATTTCTGCTTATTATCTATTTACATAGCAATATATGTACAGATCCTAAATGCGTATGTCACAACTAAACAACACAAATTCAAAACACGAGATGCAAACCTACTTTATTCCTAAGTAGAAGTGGATCAAATGGTGTAGCTGTCTTAACTTATGAAGAGGAAAGTAGAGGCCACTGATTCCTACTGTGTGAGTGTGGTGATATCACAGAAGTGAAAAATACACAGCAGCTGTTTTTGTTTGTTTCAATTGTAACACCACATTATGCCAGATTTTCCCCCTTCTTTTAAAAAAAATCACATAGGATCATAGAATGCTTTGGGTTGGAAGAGACCTTAAAGATCATCTAGTTCCAACCCCCCTGTCATGGGCAGGGACACCTCTCACTAGGTCAGATTGCTGAGAGCCCCATCCACCTGGCCTTGAGCACTTCCAGGGAGGGCGCATCCACAGCCTCTCTGGGCAACCTGTGCCAGTGTCTCACCACACTCACAGTAAAGAATTTCTTCCTAATATCTTGCCTAAATCACTCCTTTTCCAGTTTGTAGCCATTACCCCTTGTCCTATCGCTATATGCCTTCTAAAGAGTCCCTCCCCAGCTCTTCACTAGGTCCCCTTCAGGTACTAGAAGGCCGCTATCAGGTCCCCCTGGAGCCTTCTCTTTTCCAGGCTGAACAACCCCATCTCTCTCAGCCTGTCTTCACAGGGGAGGTGTTCCAGCCCTCTGATCATCTTCGTGGCCCTCCTCTGGACCCGCTCCAACAGCTCGATGTCCTTCTTGTGTTGGGGGCCCCAGAACTGTATGCAGTGCTCCAGGTGGGTTCTCATGAGAGCAGAGTACAGGGGCAGAATC
>VXAV01002561.1:251077-271727 GCA_013399715.1 Alectura lathami | reverse complement strand
TTCCCCTTTTCTGATCAGTGGAAACTTCACCAGACTGCCATGACCTTTCAGATATGATGGACAGTGGCTTGGCAATGTAATCCGTCAGTTCCTTCAGGACCCGCGGGCAGATCTCATTGGGTCCCATGAACTTATGCACCTTCAGGTTCTTTAGATGGTCACGNAGGAGGATCTGCTCCATGATCTTGCCAGGCACAGAGGTGAAATTGAACTGCAGTTTGCCAGATCTTCCTTTTTTCCATTTTTGAAAATGGGAGTGACGTTTCCCCTTTTCTGATCAGTGGAAACTTCACCAGACTGCCATGACCTTTCAGATATGATGGACAGTGGCTTGGCAATGTAATCCGTCAGTTCCTTCAGGACCCGCGGGCAGATCTCATTGGGTCCCATGAACTTATGCACCTTCAGGTTCTTTAGATGGTCACGAACCTGATCTTCACTTACAGTGGGCGGATCTTCCTTCTTCCAGTTCTTGCCTTTGCTTTCTGCAACTTGGGTGGTGTGGCTAGAGCCCTTGCTGGTGAAGACTGAGTCCGAGAAGTCATTGAGCACCTCAGCTTTCTGCATATCGCTCGTGACCAGGTCTCCAGTTTCCTTCCAAAGAGGACCCACATCTTCCCTAGCCTTCCTTTTGTCATTGATGTACCTCTAGAAATTCTTTTTATTCATATATGTTCTTANCTTTGCTTTCTGCAACTTGGGTGGTGTGGCTAGAGCCCTTGCTGGTGAAGACTGAGTCCGAGAAGTCATTGAGCACCTCAGCTTTCTGCATATCGCTCGTGACCAGGTCTCCAGTTTCCTTCCAAAGAGGACCCACATCTTCCCTAGCCTTCCTTTTGTCATTGATGTACCTCTAGAAATTCTTTTTATTCATATATGTTCTTATTCTTATAGAATCATAGAATCATAGAATGGCTTGGGTTGGAAGGGACCTTAAAGATCATCTAGTTCCAACTCCCTGCCGTGGGCGGGGACACCTCCCTCTAGACCAGATTGCTTAGAGCCCCATCCAGTCTACCCTATTCTTACATATTCTTATATAAATTCTTATATATTATTCTTTTTTTTTTTATGTATTCTTATATCTGTATTGTGTTCATTCATGTTGGCTTTTGTAGAAAATTACCACTTCTTTCTTTATTTCCCCAGTCTTTATTCTCACAATTCCTCTTCGAGATATTCTGAGTTGTTTCTAATACTGTGTCTCCCCAAATATGCTGCTGTTGCTTCACCAAAATGTGGACCTGCAAATTACAGAAGTACCTTCATATCTGTACAGTACCTATGGCATACTTCTCAATTACCTGTCAAATGCCTTCAGTATGACTGCTTTTGTCTGAAATGTACCTGGGCTGTGCATGTTAATAAACATTTTCCAGATGTTACTGAATCCTGTTTAAACTTTGACAACACAGTTCTTTGTGTTAGGCTAGTGGCTGTTTGTGCAGGACAAATTCCAGACAATAATGAGTAGTAGCACCGCAGAATCAGTGCCTGTGGCAGGCATGGTGACTTTGCAAAGACCCAGGCTAGTGCTCATTGTTTCCCTCATTTGGTAGTATAAATCAGAAGCTCCACTGGAGAAGTGGTCCTTTAAGAGTTGCAGTGGAATCAAATGTGATGGTGGGCTGCTTTTCATCTCCCAATGGTTGTATTCTTCCTCTCTGTCTGTCTTCTCCCATCCTCATTGTATTCCGGTTATTTCCCCATCATTGCTACCTTTGTTTTTTTAGACTTTTCAAAGGACTGTTCAAATTCTCCCTCAGTCTCCACTTTCTTGAGAGAGTGATTAAGAGCTACTGTGACAGAACTCATAAAAAGCAGCATTGTAGCATTGTTCTGATGTTAAAAATACAAACTTTACATGTAGCTACATAAAAACACAGATACAGTGCAGATGTAACTGCATAATCTAAATCACATAATCACATAATCTAAATAATTGAAGTCCTTTTCTCGTACAAGAAGCTTTTTTTTATTCTGCCAGCTGGACGACGGGAATGTGCTGCTAATTGCCCTGCTACCAGCGAAGGGGAACACGAAGGGCCAAGTCCGTGTAAATGATACTCAGATTACTTGAGCAATTTAGCAGAGCTGCACTTACTGAGGGAGTGACCTGGGAAGGATTGTGCCTCAGTGTTCGCAGGTTGCACCAGGAAGATGCGGTTTTGTTTTACCTTACTTTATGTGCTTGCTGTACTTCACCTCTCTCTGGCTTTCTCTAGACCAAACACTGCAGGCCAGTTTTGCTGGACTGTGTGTTGTTCATTTGTTTGACACTAAGAAGAGTATAGCTGTGTTAGTCTACTGCTGCATGTTGCATCTTATCTTTGCTCCTTGTTCCTCTGAAATATGAGTTTTGATCATCTTGTGGCTTTACATGTTAAGGAACAAGGCGGGCTACTGGAAACAGAATACGTAGGCCCAGTTTACTACACTCTGTAGCCTTCAAGAAGAAAAGATGATACTTTCTTATGGAAGCCAAAAGGCAATAAAAGTTAGTCTAGAATCACTGCCTTGAAAGGAAGAGGAAGAGGAAGAGGAAAAGGAAAAGGAAAAGGAAAAGGAAAAGGAAGGAAAGAAACCTTTTACTTGGTTTATTCCTTGTAAATATCATAAAACAGAACATATTTTGCAAATCAAATTCAATGTTTCAACACATTCTGCAATTCTTACCCTTACAGTGGGAGCATAAAGCACCTGGAAAGTATTTGGATTTTTCTTGTTTCTTGTGTTTTCACAAAAGCGCCTTGGCAGTTATCCTAGTTTTGTAATGTTGTACACAAAACATTAGGACATGGATTCACTGAAAACAAACAAAAAATCACTTTTAAATTTTCCTTTTATGCTTCGTCTTATGTCTACTTTGGGGGATTCGTGTCTGTGAAGAATATGAATTCCTCAGTTTCTGGGGAGACTAAACAAATCTGTGACATTGTTAAATCAGAAAGAACTAATCCACACTGACTGGAGTAAAAAAGAAAATGCAAGAGAAGAACGAATAAACGTGAGATTCTTTCCATATGATTGCTTTTGTCATGAATTCCTTCATCTTATATTAACCTGTAAGTTCATTAATGGTCAAACTGAAAAATTTAAATAGTTCTTTACTTTCAAATCACTAAAATAAGTCTATTACATTAGATGCTGGAGCCCTTTATAAGGAGTTTGTTAAAACCAGATTAGAAAATGATAATAATGTTCTTCCTGTTTCCTTTGCAACTTCTTAACAAGTTATAGCTAGACTTCAATTTCTTTCTTTAAAAAAAAAAAAAAATCACAGAGAAAGAAATAATTTCGTAAGAGTTACAAACAAGAAACCAGGGTCTAACTTAAAATCCTAACATCGATCCTTGTGGTACAGCTTCTTTCACTGTTTCTTTAAAATAGAAAACTTGGGTGTGGCTATTCAGATTTGTGAAATTTAGATTTCATTATTTAGGTTAATAAAATATACAGGTTTATATAGCTGTGATTCGGATCCATAAATGCTTAAGAATTTGTATGCTTTTACTGATGTGAGATACCCCATTCTAGGGGTTTACTTCAGTGGAAATGGTCAGTTTTGTGGACAATTCACTAGTTTGGCTGATCACATTGTACCTTTCTAAAGTAGTATCACAAAGATTGTGTAGTGGGTTATATGAATTACCCTGTTTTAGCCCACTGATAGCTTTATAAATACTCGTGTTTTTTCCTGCCCTTCAGGTACAGCCTTTTGAAAAAAAAATGGAGGCAATCTTTTTGAACATTTTGTGATGACAAGATAAGAGAATTAGAAGACTAGAAAGCACAGAGAAGATCAAAAGATGATCATGAAGACTTCAGACTTTATCGTTCCCTGCTTATACATTGTAAATTTAAGAACTGGCAGAATTAAATGCACATGAGTAGCTGTATTTTTGCTCCATGTGTGTGAAACATGGATACCTGTGATAAAATTAGTACGGTTTAGTTTCCTGTGCATTATTAGATTTGGGTGTGTGGTATATTCTATTCCTAATTGGTAAACCAGGTATAATACCTAAAGAGAAAAAAACTGTGAGTGTAGCGGGTATTTGTTATTTGAGGCTTGGATTCTGTTGCACTTCCTATTGTTTAACAAGAAAAAAAAAACAAACAAACTGAGAACTTGTTTTTGCAATCAGTTTGATGAAAACTCTGCTGTCATTAATGTAAGGCAAAGAGTACAGATTAAACTGGCAGGTACTTATTTTGGGCCAGATGTCAAAGGAAACATGAAGCAGCTAACTGTGCTTAGGAATTAAAATTTACAGCCTGCAGGTTTCTTTAAAAAGATTTAGTTAATTAGCATTGCAGAAAATGCTGAAGATTTCCAGATTTCAGCACCTGACATTCGACAGGAGAAGCTGTAAAAGGGCCTAACCACCGTGTCTTAGCTGACAAATTTGGAGTGTCTCCAGCAGTTATTAAGCTGTGTGTATGTGTAGTATGTTAAGCTATGTGTAGCGACAGGAAGAGGGACAATGACTATAAACTACAAGAGGGAAGATTTAGGCTAGATATTAGGAAGAAATTCCTTATTGTGAGGGTGGTGAGACACTGAAACAGGATGCCAGAGGCTGTGGATGCCCCCTCCCTGGAAGTGTTCAAGAGAAGAGCAAGTCTGAGACCACTTCATGAGGCTGAATGTGTACAAGTCTATGGGGCCAGATGGTATGAATCCCAGGGTCTTGAAGGAGTTGGCTGATGTGGTTGCCAAGCCACTGTCTATCATATTTTAAAAGTCATGGCTGTCAGGTGAAGTCCCTGGTGGCTGGAAAAAGGGAAACATCACTCCCATTTTTAAGAAAGGGAGAAAGGAAGACCCGGGGAACTACAGGCCGGTGAGCCTCACGTCTGTGCCTGGGAAGATCATGGAGCAGATCCTCCTGGAGGAGATGCTAAGGCACATGCGAGATGGGGAAGTGATCCGAGACAGCCAGCACGGCTTCACCAAGGGCAGGTCGTGCCTGACCAATCTGATGGCCTTCTATGATGGAGTGACGGCGTTGGTGGACCAAGGAAGGGTAACAGATGTCATCTACCTGGACTTGTGCAAGGCCTTTGGCATGGACCCTCACCACTTCCTTCTCTCTAAATTGGAGAGATATGAATTTGAAGGGTGGACTGTTCACTGGATAAAGAACTGGCTGTATGGTCGTAGCCAGAGGGTTGTTGTCAGTGGCTCTATGTCGAAGGCTGATCACAAGCAGTGTCCCACAGGGGTCGATCTTGGGACTGGTGATGTCTTCAACATCATTATCAATGACTTAGAGTGTGGACTGAATGCACCCTCAGCAAGATTGCTGGTGACACCAAGTTGAGTCATGCAGTCAGTCAGTAGAAGGAAGGGATGCCATCCAGAGGGACCTGGACAGGTGTGAGAAGGGGCCCAGGAGAACCTACAAACAGGGCCAAGTGAAAGTTGTTGCACTTGGGTCGGGGCAATCCCAGGTATGTGTACAGACTGGGAGAAGAACTCCTTGAGAGCAGCCCTGCTGAGAAGGACTTGGGCATTGTGATTGACGAAAAGCTGGACATGAGCCGGCAGTGCGCTCTTGCAGTCAGGAAGGCCAATGGCATCCTGGGCTGCATCTGCATCTGCCCCATCCCTGGATGTGTTTGCCCCATCCCTGGATGTGTTCAAGGCCAGGCTGGATGGGTTCCTGGGCAGTTTGATCTAGTGAGCTAATGGCTGGCAACCCTGTCCATGGCAGGGGGGTTGGAACTAGATGTTCTTTGAGGTTCCTTCCAACCCAAGCCATTCTATGATTCTATGAAGAGAGGGGTGGCCAGCAGGGAGAGGGAGGTGATTGTCCCCCTCTACCCTTTTAAGGGCCCATCTGGAGTACTGTGACCAGGCCTGGTACCCCTAGTACAGAAGGGATGTGGAGCTGTTGGAGCGGATCCAGAGGAGGGCCACCAAAATGCTCAGAGAGCTGGAGCACCTCTCCTAGGATGAAAGGCTGAGGGAGTTGGGATTGTTTAGCTTCGAAAAGAGAAGGCTCCGGGGAGACCTCATTGTGGTCTTTCAATACTTAAAAGCAGCTTACAGGCAGGAGGGGGACCGACTTATTGCACAGGTGGATTATGGTAGGACAAGGGGGAATGGGCTAAAACTGAAATAATAGAGATTTAGGTTGGATGTTAGGAAGAAATTCTTCACTGAGAGAGTGGTGAGGTGCTGGCACAGGCTGCCCAGAGAAGCTGTGGATGCCCCATCCCTGGCTGTGTTCAAGGCCAGGCTGGATGGGCTCCTGGGCAGTCTGATCACGTGGCTGGCAGCCCTGTCCACAGCAGGGGGGTTGGAACTAGATGATCTCTGAGGTCCCTTCCAACCCAAGCCATGCTATGGTTCTGTGATTCCACAGTTCCACCCTGCTTAGTTTATCACGGAGAAACATCCTTTTTAAAAAGCATTTGCTAGTTAAAAAATCAAAAACCTTTATGTAATGTTGTTTTAAAAACAGAAATTGTTTTTTAAAGTATTATTCAGAGAGAAAAGGAGAATATAGAATCATAGAACCACAGAATGTCTTGGACTGGAAGAGACCTTCAAGCCCGTCCAGTTCCAGCCCCTGCCATCGGGGGGGGCACTAGATCAGTCTGCCCAGGGCCCCATCCTACGTGACCTTGAACACCTTCAGGGATGGGGTATCCACAGCTTCTCTGGGCAACCTGTTCCAGTGCCTCACCTGAGTGAGTTCCTGAGTGACTGCTATGTGTACTGAGGCTGTGCTTCCCTGGAACTGGCTGGACAACTACCTGCTGATGGGAAGTATTGAATAAATCTCTTATTTTGCTTTGCTTCTGCACATCATGGCTTTCGCTTTCCTTACTAAACTGTGGTTAAGGGAGGGGAGTGAGAGAATGGGTGAGTGGACATTTGTCAGTCCACATCTAGGCCTTGAAAACTCTGCCAACCCTAGACTGCAAATACTCATTCTTTCTGCATTCAGCCTTCCTTTGCAAGCTTGATTATTTAGTGTTGCTTGAGGAGAGGAGCTAGACATATAAGGGAGAAAATGCTGTAACTGTTTCTCTGGTTATTGTCTTTTCTTCAATTAGAATTTTTTAAACTCTTCTCCATTGGCATAGTTTAGTCTTCTGCAGTATTATGGAGGTGGAACTGGCATTAATTTGTGTCTGTAGCTTGCAGTGCATATCACAAGTACTTAAAAGCAAACTTTTTTTTTTTTTTTTTAATGAAGTTTAGCAAATAGTAAAACTGTGTTGATTCCAGTGATAATTAAAAACAACTATGGCTGCCTGTGAGAGGTGATGATTTACATCCTATTCACATTGACATCACGCACTTCAAACCTTTGTTCAAGGAAAATCACACCAGAATACTAGAGAAGTTAACAATAAATTGTATGAAGAAAAATAACTGACCATCTGTATGACAGAAGTTTGAAAAATGATCTAAGAAGCTTACGTAGTCGGTTTTGTTTGTAAAATTGGCTTATGTACTTGGGAATTTAATTTCATTCAACAGGATCAAGTCCCCAGAAATCATATAATTTTAAACATTTTACTCTTACCTACATAGGACATTGTCTCCATCGAGATAATGTGAAGATAGGTGTTGCTTGGTTTTGTAGAGATTTTTCTAGGGGCCCCTAAATGCCCCCTAAAAAGGGCATTTTTCTGCCCTTTAACAAAGCTGCTTCAGTGCTGAGCAAAGCACATGTATGTTTGCCTTTTGTACGCTTTTGTCCATGAACAATTCTTTCCACCCTTCAGGCTGTGTGTGCGGGCACACGTACTCACTGGTGGGTTGGTGTGCTAGTATGGTTTCCTGTGGCTTCAGATCAGACCTTAGCAGCCAGCTTGGGATGCCAAGCCCTGCCAACACAGCAGCCTCCTCTTCACAAATCTGTGGTTAAGATGTCATTCTCTGTAAATCAGTTTTGGCAAGGATGACTGCTCAAGGCAGGAGCTGGAGCTGTCTGTGCAGGACTTGACCCATTAAAGTGGCTTAAGCCTCCCTATTACTACCCTCACTTTGTGGAAAGTAGATGGACTCACTTTAACTAAGAAGGGATGAGCGTTTTTTCATCTTTTCTTTTTGGTCACAGCAACAAAGGACCTGGGAAATTCCAATTAATTATCATTCGTTGGGCTAATGAGAGAATAAAATTGAAAGAAAAATGTCTAAGGCTTTAAGAAGAGTGGAAATATGTAGTGACAATATAGATTTTAACTATTTGTGGCTGTTTGTATAATTTTTCCAGTATTTGCGTCTCATTGACTTGAAAGGACAAGGGTAGAAAGACAAACAGAAGGCTTTGTTTGAGTCAAAATGTAATAATTTTTTAGGTTTCAAGGAATCTAAATAGGCTATAACATGAAGAATGTTGTTAGTGGCCCCCTCTGCATGTCAGTTTAAGTAAGATTTTTTAAAAGAACTATCATTTTGGTATTGCACTACACCTTACTGACCATACATTTCATAGAACAAGGCTGGCTGAGAAAACATTACTAGAAATTTCCAGATAAGTGTGATTGATAAGATAATTTCCAGATAAGTATGATTTCCAGATAAGTATGATTTCCAGATAAGTATAATCATGCAGTTGGGCTCTGAAGGAGTAAAATTCTCAATCTGATGAATGTTTCTCAACTGCTCTGAAGTAATCTTATATTCTGAATTGAGAAAATGCAAATTCCACATATGTAAGCACACGTTTATGGTAGAGAATAATCTCTTAACCACAGAAGTCTCTTTTTATGAGTTGCACTTGGCTTTTGGCCTCTATATCTCTTGCAGCTATTAATTTCACTGATCTTTATGCTTCGTTATGGACATACTTTTCTGAGTTTCTAGCTTAGAGACTTTTGACAAAACAGTCATAACTACTGAATCCATGGCATATTTGAGTTGATTGTCATGAAGGTGGAACATCCAGAGATTCATGTGGTAACTTTTTTGATGATTAAAATAACATGCATCAAAAACATTTTATTTTTTCTTTCTAAGTGCTTTTTTTAGCCAGAAAAAAAAATCTTCCTGTTGTGTGTGAATGAAATTTGCATAATGCTATGAGATACTACTACTGTAGAAATTCAAACTTTGATAGAGTCTAATAGACATGCTTGAAATGTATATATCAGTTAACAAGATTATTTCTTGAAAAGAAAATTGTATTTTCACTGAAAAGTTTTTTTGAGGTGGTAAAATGCATTGGTATTTAATGAAGCATGAAACTTTTAAATGAACCGTGAAGGCAATAGTTAAACTAATTAGCTGAGTACAAAGCTTCTTAGAATACATATGTTACATGGGCTGTATGCTTGTTATTTCTGCCTAGTTAAGCTGACAACTAGGATAAAGTTCCTGCATTATCTTTTAGGAGAAACAACATTAAACAGTATCTTGTTTTTAATGTAAGGAAGAAGAGAAAATTACTTGTTTGTACTGCTCAGAAGTTAAGTGACAAGGCAGTTTTTGAATGAACTCTTTAGTTATCCTTGAACAATGGACTTAATATGGGAAACAAAAACATACTGAATGCTATTGCAAATCACTTACATTCTTGACTGTGTACTCCAAAAGCCAGTTTCTGCAGTTCTTTTAACATCTGCCACTTGTTCTTAATTAGTGTCACTGTTCAGGAGGTTGGCATTTTTTATTTTCTCCTGCTTGTGTGTTTTATTCTCTTGAAGATGGAGAGAGACTTTCTTGAGAAGCAGTGGTCACGTACCTTGGGCTAACTGTAAAGATCTAGAAAGAGATCTTCACATGAGATTGTGCTTTAACATTGGATGGAGCCTTTATTGCATGCTTTTTTACTGAAAAGATGTCTCCTGCTGGATCATGGGCTGCAATGGCACTGATGCGTCATGGTGCCAAGAGCAAGACCTGGCCCATGCTAGAGATAGAAGGAAACATCCTTGCTCTTGTATGCTGTGGTCAGGACTCCTGTGCCACTGGTGGCAGGGTTTCCTAGGGCTAGGCCGTGGTGATTCATTGGAGTTAAGGAAGTCTAAGTGACGTAAGTGTGTCTCCTTACCCGTGCTGCACTGCTGGATGGAGCTAGCATCCCTGTGAAAGTTGATGGAGGAAAGATCTCTTCTTCTGGGACCTGGAGGAAGGACGGACATTGCCTCTCTGCTTGGTTTTACTCACTGCCCATACCAGGTGACAGGAGAAGCGAATACAACATATGCACAAGGACTGCTGCATGCATGTAGACAGTGTTTGGACACAAGGCTAAGCGTAGCCTGATGAGTGGTGGCAAGGAATTGGAAGATACAGTGTGGACAGGGGGATATTTCTATGATGCAGCAAGTCTTTTAAGAAGTGTTCTGAACATGTGCATGGTTACTGGTAGCAAAGCTCATATCTACCATTTTCTAAAACATAAAAGATGTGGAGAAAACAGAAAATGCCTACTCTGAGCATCTTTTAATTAATATTAGAGGAGAAACTTCAGTAATGTAATGAAAAAATCATAAGTATCTATTTCTAATGTGAAGAAATGCACGAAAATGCAGTGAAGACTGAAAAACTTTTGGAAAGAAGTTCTTGAGGGAGAGGCAGTGGTACAGGGTTTGGAGAAGTATTTTCCTGAGGTGTTTTCTTAGTTGGCTGTTCTTCGGTAAGGGGATGTATTTCCCATATAGTGCAGATTTTACAAGAATTTAAAATAAATTAAGTCTTTCCAAAAGTGTTTCATCCAGGTAATTATTACCTAATCATGCTTAGTAGTGGCTTTGAGGTGATTCATTAGTACATGATAATTCTGCATTGCAGTCAGATGATATCACTGAAGAAGTATTCCAAAAACACTGCTGTAATCAATGACCTTTATTTTGCAGTTAAGTGCAACACTGTTCAAGGGGCAAAGTGTTTCTCTACAGATTTTATCTGGAGTCATACCATACATAATGTATCAGGAAGTTTTAACAACAGTATTTTTTTTTTGTTTGCCCCTCAAATAGTGCCACTTGCAAGTCAGCTGAGAAAAAAAACAAGTCTGTGCTTGTGCTCTCATGCGTATGTGGGCAAAAGCAGAAGCATGTGAAGGTGGGAAATCCCTTAAGGAAAAGAGAGATAGAGCAAAATAATCTACTTTCCCTTATAACAAATAAGGAATTACTTATTACAACTAAAACATTTATATTTTAATCCAGTTAAACATTTACTTCTTTGTGCAGTGGTTAACTGGTAACTTCCTACTTCTTATGCAAAATAAGAAAACAAAACAGCTTTCAAAATAGCTTTTCAATAAATGAGAGGTCTTTCTCATGAATAAAACTGATTGACAGTTTATAATGGATATTATAAATGTCTTCAGATCTAACTAAAAAATCTTTGTTTTACAAGTATGTGTTTTCATGTGGAAGTTCCCTGAACCTAACAGTTTCATAATATATTCTTAGTTTAGTCATTAAGAGACCACTGTTTTCATTTGTTTAAATTCAGTGGTTAAAGTGTTCCATGGAAGTAGGTGATCTCATTGCTGTCTGCTTTAAACCAGCTGAGTTAATTACCTGTAAGGTATTGTTTTCACAGGTCAGCTCTGGATAATTTTTTACTCTAGTTCCACTTGAAGGGAGACATTGTTTTTAATTGTGCTTTGTCAGTCTCTTTTGTCTCACAGTAGAGTTGCTGAAAGTACATGCTTGATTACCTCATACAATGAATAGCAAATAACATTGGAAATTAGTGCAAGCTAATTTACAAAGTGCTCTCTGATAGTAAAGAAAATGCCTTTCTGAGATTCAAAGCACTGAGAGCTTTCACAGTGGATACATAATATTTTATCATAATAAAATGTGGCAATATAATTCTGTTTAGTGCATAGAATCATAGAATCATAGAATCATAGAATGGCTTGGGTTGGAAGGGACCTCAGAGATCATCTAGTTCCAACCCCCCTGCTGTGGACAGGGCTGCCAGCCACTAGCTCACTAGATCAGACTGCCCAGGAGCCCATCCAGCCTGGCCTTGAACACAGCCAGGGATGGGGCAAACACATCCAGGGATGGGGCATCCACAGCTTCTCTGGGTAACCTGTTCTAGTGCCTCACCACTCTCTCAGTGAAGAATTTCTTCCTAACATCCAACCTAAATCTCTATTCTTTCAGTTTTAGTGCATTCCCCCTTGTCCTACCATTATCCACCTGTGTAAAAAGTCGGTCCCCCTCCTGCCTGTAAGCTCCTTTCAAGTATTGGAAGACCACAATGAGGTCTCCCCGGAGCCTTCTCTTTTCGAAGCTAAACAATCCCAACTCCCTCAGCCTTTCATCCTAGGAGAAGTGCTCCAGCCCTCTGAGCATTTTGGTGGCCCTCCTCTGGATCCGCTCCAACAGCTCCACATCCCTTCTGTACTGGGGGTACCAGGCCTGGTCGCAGTACTCCAGATGGGCCCTTAAAAGGGTAGAGGGGGACAATCACCTCCCTCTCCCTGCTGGCCACCCCTCTCTTGATGCAGCCCAGGATGCCATTGGCCTTCCTGGCTGCAAGAGTACACTGCCGACTCATGTCCAGCTTTTCATCTATCACAATGCCCAAGTCCTTCTCCACAGGGCTGCTCTCAAGGAGTTCTTCTCCCAGTCTGTACACACACCTGGGATTGCCCCGACCCAAGTGCAACACCTTGCACTTGGCCTTGTTGAACCTCATCAGGTTCTCGTGGGCCCACTTTTTCAGCCTGTCCAGGTCCCTCTGGATGGCATCCCTTCCTTCAGGGGCATCAACTGCACCACTCAGCTTGGTGTCATCAGCAAACTTGCTGAGGGTGCACTCGATCCCACAGTCTAAGTCGTCGATAAAGATGTTGAAGAGCACCAGTCCCAAGACGGACCCCTGGGGGACACCGCTTGTGACCGGCCTCCACCTGGACGTAGAGCCATTGACTACAACCCTTTGGCTGAGACCATTCAGCCAGTTCTTTATCCAGCGAACAGTCCACCCATCAAATCCATATCGCTAAGATTTCCTCCAGATTATTTTTCTTGATTGTAAAGTCTGTGCAAACAGTAACGTACATAGGAATTGCCAATACCAGTCAGATTAATGATCTTTCTAACTCAGAGTGGACACTGTCAATGGAAATTTCTTACTAACAAGCCATTGCTAGTTCTAAATGCTAAGAAAATGGAGCTAAGATTAAAACCATGAGGTTAACAACACTGAGGTGTTTTTTATTTTTTATTTTTTTTTTTAATGCAGGGTAGTGGTGTTATATTTACTTACTGGTTCATGATATTTAGGACCTCAATTTTGTAATTTTCTAACTGCAAATTTTATTCTTTAAGATAACGAAGGTCAGGACTCAGTGTCTTATATATAGTGTAAGAATTGTTTTGTGAAACTGCTGTATTTCACAAAATTTGCAATAAAAATAGTAATTTGGAAAGTTTTAGGGCCTTAGTTTAGTAATTTCCTTGTACCCTGAAGATTTGCAGATTGCATCCCTTATACGAGTTGTTCATACTTAACATAATTTTGACTGAGTTTTGTGTGGTTCACCTACAAGCCTCAGGTCTTCCAAAATGACTTGGAACAACTGTAAAGAAGTCCATATTACCAAATGGACTCTGACTTTAGTTGATCCTGTGCTAATGCAGGTGAACAGCAATCTCCTCTTAGTCTGTTTTCTTTTTATTGTTATTTTTTCCACTATGAAGCTCCAGTTTAACTCACTTATCTTCTAAAGAGGAGTTCAAGGGATCTGATACCCACAGTTCCATGGCTGGAGTCTCGGTTGTAGGTAGGTAGCATGCAGTAGTGCCTCTTAACTGGCTGTAGAAAAATTGGAAAAGTGGCCCTTTTTTTTGCGGTTATACGGAAAAAGTGGTAGCTCTCTAATAGTTATTAAGAATACAACTAAAATTGGTGGTAGGGAAGCCTGAAAAAAACAGGTGGTCCCAAAGAGAGAGGAGTTGGAGTATTTCTTGCCTGGAAACAAGTCTTCCATGGAAACTTTCGAGTTTGTTGAGTTAGCAGCTACTCAGGTTCCTCTGACCAAGGTGAAACCAGCCGTGCAGTAACAGTGGCACAGTGCAAGAATATATATGGTAGGTAGGGACTGCAACATCCTGAAGATTAATCGTGTTGTAGAAAAATACCAAATTTGGATCAAAAGGACTTTAATGACTTATATCTAGGCTATCTGAAGAATAAATTGGCACAGTCTTACTGATTGCTTTGGACTGACTACAGTGTGTGCTGTCTTACAGTGTGCTGTTTTATGTGTGTGTTTCCTCCTTTTGTTGCATTCAGAATCCACACGAGTCAGACTGGAGGCTGGTTAAAAGGGAACCATTAAAACTGACCATTTCCAAAGCTCTAACTACTGCACTGTCAACAGACAGAAAAACTCTTAGGGCCATTACCTTTGGTACTTTATTAGAATTCTTTTATTTCTGATTGTTACTCTGAATGTAACAATAGGACAGATTTTCAGATAACTTGAATAACTTTCTTTTATACAGATTAATTCAGTTACTGCAGAATGTATTGATCTAAGGGATGATTGAATTTGACCTGATGCTATGTATGTGATATATGTGTGATTCAGAACACCAAACAACTAAAACTGGTTTTAGAATCATAGCATTGTAGAATGGCTTGAGTTGGAAAGGACCCTTAAAAATTATCCATATCCAACTCCCCTGCAATGTGCAGGGACATCTTTCGTAGATCAGACTACTCGAAGTCCCATCCAACCCAACTTTGAACACCTCCAGGAATGGGGCATCCACTTTTTCTGGGCTACTTGTCCCAGTGCCTTGCTACCCTCATAATGAGAAACTTCTTCCTTATATCCAGTCTAAATCTACCCTCTTTCAGATTAAAACTATTGCTCCTTGTCTTGTTACTACAGATGCTTGTAAAAAGTCTTTCTCCATCTTTATTATAAGCCTCTTTTATATATATATATGAAAGGCCTCAGTGAGGTCTCCCTGGACCTTTCTCTTCTCCAAGCTGAACAACCCCAGCATCCTCAGTCTTTTCCACAGGAGAGGTGCTCAAGCCCTCTGATCATTCTCATGTCCCTTCTCTGGACCCACTCTAACAGGTCCATGTCTTTCTTGTGCTGGGGGCCACAGAACAATGTGCAATGCTCCAGACTAGGTCTCATGAATGTGAAAGAGAAGAGGAGATTCATCTCCATTTGCCTGCTGGCTGCACTTCTTTTTTTGCTGATGTATGTTTTTGTTGTATTATCATTTACACATGGGAAGCATAGTTTAGAATTACAAAGTTTAGGTGAAGAAGTTTCATTGTATAACATGAGTTACCTGGCAGAATTAACAAGTTACTACTCCCAGCTCAGGGGAGTGGATAAAGAAACTGGTTGTTTTTCAATCACTATCTGATAGAAGAAAATTTGTTTACGCGGAACCTTTTCATTTTGGACTCCTGAAAGTATGACAGTGATATGAGTTAAGAGAATCTCATCTGAAAATCAGTGTATCTAAATTAAACTGGTTATATTTTCCTGTATTCTTTGAACATTCCTTAGAAGCTTACAGTGAAATATTTTTGTATGTCAAGGATGAGTGAAGCTTACCTATTAACCAGCTATAGAGAATGACTAAGGAAAACAGGCAAACTAAGGAATGAGGAACTGAACTGATTAAAATATTTCCATAAAATATTTTTACATTTTATACTTGTTATCTATTACTGTTAGTTATTGATAAAGAGCAGTTTAAATTTATGTATAATATGTTTATTTGGAATAAATGATGTTCTCTTCACCTGCAGCTATTCCTCTCCTTCAGCTTGGGACTGATTTCAACTCCTACTGTTGCCTTTATTAAACTATCTCCTGATTTAGATGTTTGCATTTAAGAGAAGAAATTGATTCTCCGGCTCATTTGAAATATTGGTTCCACAATATCCTGTGTCATTCAAAATCTTCCAATGCCCTCCAAAGAGGCTTCTATTTATCTCAGCCTGTGTGAACTGAACACATCTAAGGAACTAAGGAACTCCTAGTTGTCCTTCCGCTAACTCAAACCTTTTAGTCTTAAGCTCAAAGATACGGCAAACTTCGACTGAGAGCTTCTCTGGCATAGTTGGTCTATCATGCCAAGCACTCATTCAGCACCTAGTCATTCTGACTGGTCAGATTTATTCAACATTTTTAAGCACGTTTTCTGACAGTGCACTTTTTACTAGCAGGCTTGGGCCATCTCAGGTGTCTACGTTACACTCATTTAACTTAATGCTGAATCAGATGTGATCTGTACTCCTACAGCTGGCTCAAAGCCAGCATAAGCTTCATACCTTGTGTTCCAATATAGCTCAGCAGACATAGGATTGTATGCTCATGCCTGATCAAATTAATACTGCTTGGTGACCTGCAGGGCACAGGTGGCATGCTGATATTGGGTTTTTGGCACATATATACCTCTACAAAACCACTGATAAAATGTTTTGTGACTTTGCTTTCCATAGCAGTAGTCTTTCACTTTGCAGCCTCTGATTGGTGGGAGCTGATGAGAATTCTTTCTTGGTAATGATTCTCTCCCTCTTTTCCTTTTAAGTGTAAAAATTATCATTTTTCCACATAAAAGCAAATGTTTATCAATGATATAAAGAACAAAAACTTTTCTTTCTGCTTCTGCATCAGCAAAATTCATAGGCAAACATTTATCTGGCCAGAGTCTTACACTATTTTAGTTTGTTATCCCAATAATAAAATCTCTCTGAAGTAATCCATTTGTCATTTTTCCCTTTCAATGACTGGTGAACAGATTATCTTTGCCCTTCATCCTGAGCATCACTGAGAGTGCTGTTTATGCACTGCTAATAAGAGCAGAACCTCTAATTGCAAGAAAAACTAGAGTGTGTTGAAGTGTGAAAAACTAGAGTGTGTGATACAATTTTTATCATAACAGTACTGGTTTGGCATTACTGCCTTTTCTAATTTTATTTTAGGGATTTTTTTTTTCTGACATCTATATTCCAAGGAGCTCATGTTTAATCATGTATAAATAATGATCTAGTTTTATAGTAGCAGATTGTCTTTTGAATTGACTTGGTGACATGGCCTGTCCCTAAATGAAAATCAGACAAGTACATAGGGTTTGATTTCCTGAAGTTGATAAACTAGATAATATATTTACTATTGAAATTTGTTGAAGGTGACCTGTGTGTGAAGGGCATTATGTTGTCATCTAAGGAGGAATCAGTATATATTTGGTATGTTTCGTTGTGGCAGAACTGCTTTTCTCAGTGCTAAATAATAGTTTTGCATCTTATTCAAGCAGTCAATATTTATACACTCTACAATCTTCCCAGCTGTGTTTCAGTGTCAAAAACAGTTGGATTTTCGATGTTATTCTAGCATGCTTCCCTACCTTTCATATGCTTTGGTGCAGAAAGCCTTTGTTTCTACATTATGATCATACCTTTCTAAAAAAAACAGCTGACCAAACATATATGGTGTGCCCAAATAAATAGGAATATTATGTAGTGTTGTGTATCTTACGTGATGTGACTGCTAGAATAATGCAAAGTAGCATTCATTTTATTACCAGGGTCAGCTTATGCTTTTTGCATTGTAATTCTGCTGGCTGGTTCCATTTTAGCACCCTCCGACATTGTGAAAGCAGCTACTGAGTAGCACACTGGTTCAGCTGTAATGAATTCTAAATGCAAATTACTGCACAGGAAAGAAAATAAAATGCTTTCTCTTATTCTTTTTATTCAATTGGACACCCTGAGGGAGAGTACAGAACTTAAAAGCTGCTTTTCTGGTACCCTGCATGATGTTCAGTGCAGTACAAGGAATTCTTCTTACAAGTTTGCCCTTGGAAATTTCCGATCCTTCTAGTTCCATTTCTGCTTGGTTTATTAAATGTTGTTGTCTTTCCTTATGCTTAATTTTTCAACTAGATTCTATATTCTTATATTTCTGAATAGTAGCAATGAGTAAGTTCCGTTTGTTAAAAAGGGCTGACATATTTCATCCTGAGGAGCACGTTTTGGCAGCATATCATGTGATCAAATTGTAACATCTTTACAGATGTTTACATGGCACTTTGGGTCGCAGTGGTCTGAGGATCAAGTACGTGCTCCTTACATATATGTGACAAGTTACTAGTTAGTCAAAGAGAAGAGGAAGAAATTGAGGAGGTACATACAGACCTCTGAAACAGATCTTGTTTTCTTTTTTAAAAAGAAGAGCTATCATCTCAAATTTCTAGGGTGAATTATAGAATTTGAAGATAATCACATCTCCTTCCTGGGACTGTGAGGGCCATGAGTGCCTTAATGTACTTCTTTGTGGAATTCTCAAAATATTTGAAAACTTTTGTGTAAAATGAGTAAGTTGTACAACAAAATCAAAAGTAGATTTAATTGAGAAAATGGTTTAAATTCTTGAAGCACTTTTCACTAGTTTTCCTGATACTGCTGTCCTGCTTTGGGAAGCAGTCTGAACACAGGGAAGCTGCCAGAAATGAGAATTATCTGATTATTTATTTCCAACTGTGATGAAAGTAACTGTCTAATTATTTCTTTCTAACATATAGCAAATTCCATATCATGATCTACATTTTAACTTTCCCATCTTTATGTGTTTTAATGCAGAGGGTCTTGTAAGCTGCCTAAATCAGGACACAAAGCACACAGCATTTTCCAGTTATGTCCCACTTGCCAGCTGCCTCTCTGATCATCACATGCTAGTGTGTAGCAGCCATCAGTTTTGAGGCAGTGATTAAGAGCAGATTGTGGCCTTTTAACAAAGACCAGGATGCTTCTCTCTGATCCCGCTCTAAGTCCTTTCCTCAGGCCTCTGAGGAATGCTAGGTCCCAGCTGTAGCTCTCTTCTGCCAGGAAAACTATGTAGTGTGTGTGCTTTGCCACAGCAGATCTATTGCAAGGGTAGCAATTTGCATGCATGCCTGCAGTCCGCATGCTTTTTTTGGATGGCTAGTGGTGGGAGCGCTGGATGGCTTGTAGTTTCTTGTAGCTGGGAGGTTTCGCACAATACAAGGCATAGTGATGTTCCTGCAACCTGCTTTGGTTCTGTCTCCTCTTCCACAGAGAAAGGTGTGGTTATGACTTGGCTATCACTTAGCTGAGGGCTGGTCTTATGCCCAGAGTCTTCCAGTGGTGTTTTTTCTGATATTTATCTTGTTTTTAGTACATGTACTTCAGCACATCTTCAATGTGCATTGTTTATGAAATCCCTTCTAGAACATTTCTTTTTGTGTTCGGAGAAGTTTGCAAAATCCTTGTGTTGGTCTTCTGTTTTATTCACCTCTGAAGATACTCAGTTCCAGTCACTTTTCCTGTTGTGCAAAACAATTTGAGTTCTGTGGCCTCATCATGGGTTCATGGGAGACGAATACTAACCTGCCCTGTTTGGTTTTAGGAGGTCTTAGTTACGGATCCCAGTTCAAGTCCATTGGAAAAAGCAGCTGCAACAATCTAGTAATCACCAGCAGTCCCATGACAGTTCAGCACCTGGGACCTTTTTCGCCTCCTGCTAATCAAGTTGCAACAGCAAGCATCCAGATCAGCCTTAGCGTAGAGAGGTCTGTGGATGCTTCCAGCCTGAGCATTCCTCTATCAGATACAAGGTCCAGAATTAACTTTTTTTTTTTTTCATACTTGAAAAGAGAGTTTTTAAAATTCTCCTGTCATTTAAATTCAAACTTTCTGATAATTATAATGGCCTAAATGGTGCTCTGTTATGCCATTGCAAATTTAATTTAATGTAATTTAATTAATGTAATCTGTACTCATAGTGATTTGCATCACTCATGTCAAAGATGAAATGCATGAAGAGCTTTTCTATGCTTTGTAGAACTTTTTTTCTTCGATAAAGATTTTTATAATCACTTAACCATATTTTTGTGCAGAAAAAAAGAAACCATGGACAGGAAATCTCAAGTAGGGTGAAAGTGGAAATAGTCCTAATGTTGAATCTTCATGGACAGTTAAGTGTTTTGAGCTTACCATAGTGTTAAGTGTGTTATGCTGGTGCTGGTCAGGTAAAAATAATGTCAGATAAAATAAACTTTAATGCCCCACTAACATTTCGCTCTCCTCATCAGCTACCTTCTCTTTCAAATCTTTTAAGTCATTAACACAATTAATCAGATCCATTGTTCCCCATCTGTACTGAGCTATCAGTTAAGAGACTATGTTAAGCTTGTCTTTTTCAAATGCTCCAGTAACTTTTGAGATTAAAGTTACGAGTACTGTAGGCAAACATGAATGAAGGGAAAATAGTTGTTTAGACAACTTCCATACAGGTACAGTAAGTGCACCCCTAGATATTAATTAAACATACAGTGAAAAAATATTCCAGTGAGTTATGACAGGAGGAACTTAACCTAAAATTCTGTAGATGTGACTAGTGCGATTGTTCCCTCAGCAGATAAAATGTAACTCTTCTTATTCACAGAAGGCTGAAACCACCTTTACTGTGTAAAAAATTTGCATTTAACTATATAACTTTATTACAAGCAGTCTTGAAATAATTAAAACTGTTGTTGTGTAACTGACAGAAAACCTTGCTATAACCTACTGTAGGGTACTTAGGGACATGTTGGACTAAATGATCATTGTGGATCTCTTCCAGCTTGAGGTATTCTGCTCTGTTTTTGTCTTCTCAGTAGTGAAAACTGAGTCTTCTATGACAATTCATAAAATTAATTATGCTTC
>VXAV01002561.1:221476-248972 GCA_013399715.1 Alectura lathami | reverse complement strand
CCATTTTCTTACAATGGTAGAAGGAACCCGTGCTGGAAACCTGTCCGGTGCCCCATGCCACTGCTGAAAACACTATCCTGTGCCTTTGAAGGCAAGTCTATGGCGGCATGGCACCCCAGAAAGAACTGAGTCAGACAATAGACTCATTTCTGAAATAACCTTATAGACACCTGGGCCAAAGAGCATGGCACTGAGTGGGTGTATTGCATCCCCTTGTCATGCACCAGCCCCCAAGAAGATTGAACAATACGGTGGAGTGTTAAAGACTACACTGAGGACAGTGGGTGCCAGGACATTCGAACACCGGGATACAAATTTATGAAAAACCACCTGGTTAGTCAACACTCGGGGATGTGCCAGTTAAGCTGGCCCTGCCCAGTCAAAACTCTTATATGCTGTAGAAGGGGATGAAGTCCCTGTAGTGCACATGAAAAACATGCTGGGCAAGACAGTCTGGATTATTTCTGCCTCAAGCAAAGACAAGCTCATCAGTGGGTTTGCTTTTGCTCAAGGACCTGCTTACACTAGGTGGGTAATCCAGAAGGGTAAGGAAGTCTTGGGGGGATTTGATTTTGGGTGAGAATGGCCAATAATTTGGATTGTATAATGTTAATAGCTGCATAATACTGCATGTAATCACTGTTACAGTTGCTGTATGTAATATCAATGTATTACTGCAAGAGTCACACAAATTAATTAAGAGTGAATTTTGGTGGAACCAAGCAACGTCTGGCAATGATAGAGCCAGCCAAGCAAAGTGGTGATGGAACAAGAAGTGGATTCAGCGTGCAATGATTTAACACTACACACTATGTCTTCTGCCCTGAAGGACTGTTATGACAGAGGTGGAGCCCAAAGTCATTGACTAAACAAACTCAGCATTTTTGAGGGATGGCTCATAGACAAAGGAAAATGGTATTTTTGTGTTTATTTATATCAAAAGACAGGAAAAGTGGTGATTGATTGGGATGTATGGGAAAGTGTGGGACGTGAGTGAGATGCAAATGGTATGGAGTAAGAGGTGGATGTTGTCCTTTTTTCAGATGGGATATAGGTAATTTTCTTCACAGTGACAGATATGATAATGTGTTTTGGATTTAGGAGATAAACAATGTTGACAACATGCCGATGTTATAGTTGTTGCTGAGCAGTGCTGTACAGAGCCAAGAACATTTCAACTTCTTATACTGTCCTGCCAGCGAGGGCTGATGCTTCTCAAGGAGATGGGAGGGGACAGAATCAGGACAGCTGACCTAAACTGGCCAAAGGGATATTCAATATCATATAATGTTATAGGGATCTATAAACTGGGGGCAGATGGCTGAGGGGGCAGCCACTGCTCAGACTGGCTGGGCATTGATTGGTGGGTGGTGAGCAATTGTGTTGTACATTGCTTATTTTGAAAATATATATATTATGTAATAAATGATATAAGTTATATGTGTATATATGTAGTCATTACTGTTTTCTTCTCTTCCTTTTCTGCCTTATTGAACTGTCTTTGTAAAGATAAAACCACGAGTTTTACCTTTTTTTTTTTTCACTGATTCTCTCCCCCATCCTGCTGGGAGGGCAAAGTGAGCAAATGGCTGTGAGGTGCTGAGCTGCCTGTCACGTTAAACCACAGCCACTTGTTACACCGATTCATGCCTTTTCCCATTTATGAAAAAGAAAATAAAAATTAAAATAATCAAGCTGGCAAAAGGAAGCCACCATCCTTATATTTTCCTGATATAAATGTATATAGCCTAGCATGGAAAAATCAAACCTTACTTTTCTTGCTTTGTTGAAGACTGTGTCTGCATTTGGAGGTACTACAGTGAACTGTGCTTTAACAAAGTCCATTGATAACAGACTCAACAGCCTGAATCATTTTTTTTTTTTCCTACAAATAATTTAGCACCCCTTTATATCTAAATCTTACAGGAGATTGACCAGATACAGTAAACACATCTTTATCATTTTTCTTAGTCTGAATTGTTATTCACCATGCTCATTGTGCTTTTCTTTAATGTTCTGTTTTGTGAGTAACATAAACTCCATAAAAGTACGATGTACCAACATTCAATTTGAACAGGATGTTTCTTAGTTATTCTGATACAGCAAATCAGTCATCCACTGCAAAGCAAGTATCTTGAGCAAAGGACTTTCAACTCCTGGAAAGTGCTGTAATATGAAGTAGTAGGAGAAAGAAACAACACTCAGTGCGTGCTTATGTGGCGAGCAGAATAAGATAACAATGACACTAGGATTTTCAAGCTTTAATCTGTGTGTTTAGAGTTGAATGTAGAAAGCTATATACACTTCTCCTTCCTAAATGGTTTCATTCTTTCAGTCTTGCTAATCTGGTTGAAAAATAATCCACAAATCTCACAAGGAAAAAGTTGATTACCAAATTTCTGTGATTTTGTTTGGTGAAATATTACCATATGCACTGGGGGTTTCTTCAGAGACGTTGTTTTGGATCTGTTTGTGCTCTCTTGGGCTGACGTTGTTTTAAATGAGACTGAGATCCCCATCTTAGCCTGCCACTAGTTCTCAGATTAGGTTGATTCATGTTTCCCAACTAAAGCTGCAGCTGCTAAGAGCTGTGGTGCAGACATAGTATGCAACTACGAGCCTTAACAGAACTGTTTCATGGATCCTTCTCTACTAAAGTAGAGTCTGTAAGAAAATCTTGCAGAACTCAAAAGCAACAGCAATATTACTTAACCTGAGTAGAATCAGAACTTGCTTGCCTGTTAGGAAAAAGAATATAGTAGAGTAGGTAGAAGTGCCTCCATAAACATGTTTGCTGTAACTGTGTACGTAGCAAGAGATGAGATTTGTTTCTGTTCATTTTCTTTATGGTGCATACTTTCTCTTATATAAATTGGAAATTTGTGGTAATGTAACACTATGAAGTAAAAATTTTTATAAATAACTGACTTTAGTATCTTAACCTTTATAAATAAAAATACATTATTTCTCATCTGCATGACTGTTTCTTTGGGTTACTGCATGTAAGTATTTGACATACTGTTTACTTAGAACTTTGAGAAATATTTTTAAACATCTAATATTTGAGGTACCTATTACAACTTACTAGCTGCCTTTTGTTATGTTAATTCAACCTCCTGAAATCTTTGTATGATAGAAGAAACAATTGTGTATGTTTTTTATCATGTGAGAAGCTGAAAAGCAGTGATGAACTGATTTGACTACCTCCAAAAAATGCATTTTAGAAGAGAAACCTGATGTCCTATGTACTTGGACTGCCACTGAAATTCTGTGCTTTTTCAAATGTATTGTAAAAATAATAAATCTGAGAGTTAACCCCCAATATGCAGAGGTTTCTGGTGTTTGTGAGATCTCTGGGTTTATCTAGATACATACCTATTTCTTCCTACTGTTAGAACCCCTCAAAAATATTAATTTGTACACTGATGGCACCACTGGCACCATTGTCTGGTAGGAAATGCAAGTCTGCCAATACACAGAATTGAAACAAAGACATAAATCTACTTGCTTTCTACCTAGCATTTGGAGCCATGAACCATGGCACATGGAGTCCTTGTGTTTTGTTGTTTTGTATCTTTCTGTAGAAACCAATATTGTTAAAAGCGTATGGGTTCTTTTTCTTTTTTAAGTACACGTAGGACATTTGCAACATAAACAATTTTCTTAAAATTTCTGTGGCAAGCCAATGATAACAGCAAGATTACATTTTATGAAAGAATGTTGACTACTGACTTGTTGGGAAATACATCATAAAATTAAACTAAATAAACACCTTCAACCAGTTTTTCTACATTATTAATTTATTTTGTTTGTTTTGTAAAGTTAGATATAATCAATATAATCTTGAGCTATTTCTGCAAATAATAATATTTGTATGCATTATAGTTGGCAAAGTCATAAAAGTTAGACATTTATTCTTTATTAATCGGTTTCCTTCCCCTTCTTTGCTAGCAAATATAATAGACAGTCATCCTGAATCACAGACTTTCATACAAGGCAAGAGCATAATGCTTTGGCTTCAGAAGCTCAAGCTTATTTACAACAGGGTTGATGAAAAAAGATACATTGATTTCTGCAAAAAAAAATGTATCAAAAACCTTTACAGCAACTTTTCCTAAAATTTCAAGTTTTAAAGTTGGATTCCCAAGTATCTTTTTATATAGACGCTGTATGTGTCTCCTTGTACACTAGTTGAGAATGCAAAAATGTGAGTGCTTGATGTTGGGGAGAACTTTTCTCATATGTAGCCTTTCTTTAGTTTTATGTGTGGGTGAAGATGGAAGAACCACTTTATAGTAGTACATGCACATGAAATTTGTGCTGTTGAAGTGTCTAACTGCTTACTTACTTTATTGTGCCTTTGTTCCAGGTCACTCTCGTCACACAAGTCTCTGGACTCTACGACATCAAGCTCATCAGAAAGTCATTCAACTTTGAATGTTAAGCAAGAGTGGTTGCATGGGTACAGGATACTTCCTTCTCTTCCTCCTGACCAAGGTTTACAAAATGGTAGTGAGCTGGGGGACCTGCTAAATTTTCCATCTGCAACATCAGTGTCCAGTAACTGCATATCTAACTCATTACTGTCCTACATACTTGGCATGGAAAACAGCCATTCCCTTTACCCTAGTCCTCTCCACTCCTTCTCCCAGTCTCAATCTACTCGCTCCAAAAAGAGAGCACTCTCTCTGTCTCCTCTGTCTGACGGCATCGGGATTGACTTCAATACAATCATCCGTACATCCCCAACTTCTTTAGTGGCCTACATCAACAGCTCCAGGACATCACCAGCTAACATCTCCCCACAGTCTGAGGTCTGTGGGCATTTTCTGGGAGTGAGAGGAAGCTGTATACCTCAAAATTGTTCAGTTCCAGCTTCCCAGAAAGGTCTTCTCATGGCTAATTGCAACATCACCTTGCCAGAGTATGCTGAGAACAGGGCTGGTGAGTACCAGCGGATGCAGGAGTTGGAGCAAACCAGCTTGCAGACAGACGTGATGACTAACATGGTGATCCAGCAGGGCATTTGTCCTCTGGGCAGCCAGGCAGCGGGTGCCCTGAAAAACGAACAGCTGGATGACTTCACAGGCTGTACGATTGATATGCCTCCTCCACAAGGGCCACCACCGCCATACCATGCTCCCCAGCACCGGAATTCGCACAGCCTTCCTGGTCATGTGCACCCTCTGTCCATCCCTCCATCTGCCCCAGGCCCACAGCTTGAAGCAGATGGGGAGCTGGATGATTTAAATGGCAAGCATGGCTGTCGCTGGATTGATTGCAATGTGCTGTATGACCAGCAAGAGGAACTTGTGCGGCACATAGAGAAGATTCATATAGACCAGCGGAAGGGAGAAGACTTCACATGCTTCTGGGCAGGGTGCCCACGAAGGCTCAGGCCATTTAATGCGAGGTATAAACTGCTGATTCACATGAGAGTCCACTCAGGAGAGAAGCCAAACAAATGCACAGTAAGTCTGAATTCTGCCTCTTTTACCCATAGAAAACTCTTTATTATTCATGACAATGTAGAAAAGTTGCAATTCTGCCTCTTTTAGGTAATGCCATGGGGTTTTTTAGCTAGTCTTCACGAGATATCAGATAGAGTGACTTGGCAACTGCATCAGCTAATTTAATTCCTTCAGGATTCTGGGATGCATCTCATTAGCATCCATAGACTTCTGGATGTTCAGGTTCCTCAGGTGGCTGCGAACCTGATCTTCACTTACAGTGGGAGTAACATAGGTTCCCTAGCCCCCACCTTTAACCCATCCACTCGAGCATTTTGTATTGATGTTTTTCTGTGAATCAGGCTTTTTTTTTTTTTTTCCTAGTAAATTCTTGAACTTTCTTTAACAGCAATTTCAGTTAAAGTTGCATTAGGGTTTTGACCATTTGAACATTCTCTCTGTGTACTGAAAAATCTTTGTGAATTATTTATTCCAGTTTTCAATACATTAGTTCTTGTTCTAAATTATACACTCTTAATTTGAAAAAAGCGTGAATATCGCAGAGTCCTGAATTTTATTTTGTATGGAAAGCCCAAGTAATTGACTGTATTTGCCTGCTTTATTATATGGAAGTGTGTGAAGCTGAAGAGTACCTGCATGCAAGGAGCCTAACCCCAAGCTGTATATTAAGCTATGTAAGAATAGGATTACATTGTAGTTAAAATGTCTTGTGGTCCCTAAATATTAATTAAAACATCTTCCGTGTTCTATTCAGATATACTGCATCTAGAAGGGATTCTTGCTTCTTTTCAGCAATGTGGTTTGAAAACTAAGAAAGTATATTCTGGACATGATAACATACATTCACTGTCTATTTTTGAACTTCTTTATACAATAGTAGGTATGATTTCCTCAAATGTTGTATATTTATGTATTAATCTATGCATTAGTTTGTGGGATTAGTTTTAAGAAAAAAGCTGGATAGATATAAAACTAAGAAAAATATGAATGCAAAATTGATGTTGAAATGTAAGCTGGTAGTACGCCAATGGATAGATAGAATCTGTAATGTTTGCCAGCAGTTACCACACAATAATGTCTGAGGTTTCCTCAGATTTCCTCTGGATAAGAGAAAAAGAGAATTCCTGGTAGCTGTGGAAACTCCACAGTAGCAATTGGCAAATGCTGACCTTTTGCTCTGGCTGCACCTGTAAGCTTATTTTCTGCTTGGTGTTCGTTCTTGTATAGTGAATATTTTTGTACTTTTAAAGATCAGCTGCAACAGGTGGTACTTAATTAACCCTATGTCATGCTCTGTAAACAATAATCCTAAAATATGATTCTGGTGTAATTAGCAACAACATGTTGTTAAGTTTCAGGCTGTCTGTGTTTTCATTCAGATACAGTAGAAATGGTTCCAGTTTCAAGCTGAATTCACTTGTTTTGCTTTCTGTACATTCTGAACTGTTCTTCAGCACAATATATTAGTGTTTTGAAGCATGGGATAGCAATATGTATAGTGCATCCTTTTTTTTTATCACAGCCTCTTGATTGATTTGAACCAATAGAATTGCTAGTATTCCTGTCATATTTGACCTAACATCAATTTAACATCCGCTAAATATCTGAGAATATCCCACGACATCAGTTTGATAAGCACATTAAACCAAAGCTATGGTTAAAGAACAGCAGCATGAAACTTAAAACACTGGTGTAATGTTTATTTTGGGGTAAAAATGAGTATTTAGTTAGATATGTGTGTACTATTTGAAAAACATCTCCTAAGAAGATGACACTTGAGGTCCTAATCTAATAAAAAAGTCAGAAAACAGACGAAAGCAGAATTCAGCAAGAAACAGTCTTTTGTCCTGCACTTCTGAGTAGATATATCAAGAAACTTTATTATTCGTTCTAGTAGTCTTCCATTTACTTAGATTTGAGGAGAATTAACTCAGGTGTTTTTGAATTCAGGGGAGCTGAGAGAAAATTGTATTTTTTAAATCAAAAATAAGGTACAATTTTCATATAATCATTATACTTTAAATAATAGAATCATAGAATTGTTTGAGTTGGAAGGCACCTTTAAAGGCCATCCAATCCAACTCTCCTGCAGTGAACAGGGACATCTACAGCTGGATCAGGTTGCTCAGAGCCCTGTCCAGCCTGACCTTGAAGGTCTCCAGGGACGGGGCATCCAGCACTTCTCTGGGCAACCAGTGCCAGTGCTTCACCACCCTTATTGTAAATAACTTTTTCCTTATATCTAGTCTAAATCTACCCTCTCTCAATTTGAAACCATTTCTCCTAGTCCTACTACAGCAGACCCTGCTAAAGATTCTGTCCCCTTCTTTTTTGTATCCCCCCTTTAGATATTGAAAGGCTGCTATCAGGTCTTCCCTCTCCTTTTGCATATCTCCTACTCTGTCTGACAGTTTTACTTCGCAGTTTCAGACATCACTTATTGGTTGATGGATGAACCTGTCAGAAACAGAGTAAATAAATTATGAAACTTTCCACTTGCTGATAGAAAGGCCTAACAGTAACCAATGGGAAAACAGGAAACACAAGCTGTGATGTAGTCACAACAGAAACAGACAGAAGCTATTCATGGAAAACTTGATTTTCCTTTAAAAAAAAAAAAAAAGGCAGAAGGATATCTAAGTAATTGATAGATTATATTGTGTAAAAAAGAAATGTGGTTTTAAAGCAAAGGTAAACACAGTCAGCTTTTATTCAGGTGCTTTACACTGATTTCCTGAAAATTAGAAGTTTAATTAATGCTTCTGACAGTCTATGGAGAACTTCCCAGACATCCAAATCTGATGGCTTGTGTTTCAATATGGGCTTTAGAAACAAGTGTTGAGAATTGAGCATCATAGAACAGTTATTGGATTATACGTATCAAATAACTAGGAAATGGAAAAATGCCACCTATTTACTTGTGCACATACATTTGCATTTGTTAGATACCATGTGAACAAAATGCAGATATATTCTGAAGTGTTTGGAGAATACAAAGGTATTCTGTGATGTATGTTTTTCAACATTTAAGCTTTGTTGATGATGTTTTTACTCCTGTTTAGGAGGATGTAATTGATCATGTGTAAAGGAATCAAGCAGAGGCTCTGGTCCCATAAATTTTTACAGTGAGTTGCACAGCAGTTGACTCCTAGACTTCAGTGAGGTTCTTCCAGGCACAATCCTGCACCCAGGAACCCAGGCTTAGTGATGCCATTGATTTCAATGGCACATCTTGAATGCAGTTTTATACATACATTCCATCTTCAGGCACAATAGCCCAAACAACTGAGGAAGACAAGAATCAGCCTGATTCACTTTGGTCCCTGAAGCAATTCTGTTTCATTGCCCTTGTAGTCCCAGCTAGCTGAGGTGGCATTGAGGAGATCCTAAACCCTTGTGCACAGGTATAGATAAATTGTAGGGTAGGTTTCCAGAGGACTTGGACTCTATAGGGATCAGGAACTTTTCAGAATATACTTGTGGTGGACTCTCCGTATGGAGAGGCTTCTTGGACCAGGGTGTTAACAGTTCAGCTAGTGCAGTGGAGTCTTCTTTTACAGATCTGCAAGTGCTGTTGATCTTATGTTAACAGGGCTTAAGTAACTGCTGAACAAACTTTCTAAACAGGGCTGCATGGGAACAGGGACATCCTTCTACAAGTGATTGCTGTGAAGGTATGATCAGAGTCTGCATGTTGCTGAGCTAACTGAGAGAGGGAAGTGAGAGAGGAGCTGGTGAGGATGTGCAGCTGTTTTGTCTAGAGCTGCCAATGGGCTCACTCAGCTCTACTAAATGCATCTGGGATTTCTAAACATTGGTACAGCCACATGGTACTTCTTTTCTGGTATCATCTTTATCAGCTCAGAACGCTAGTTTTTTTCTCTGTTAAAGACTGTTTTGAGTTAGGTTTAGTACGTTCCTACCACTGTTTTTAGGGATATATAGCAACTTTATTCCATGAGCACTCAGCTGTGGAGAATTAACATCCATCATTATAAAGTTCAAGATCACAAGTAAGTCATTTCAAGAGATGCAACTGTGATAAGAAATTCCTTTTTAAAAGCTGTTTCTTCAAGAAATATTGAAATGTTTTGTTCCTTGTCTATTCATGAAGTAGTGTGCCTAATACAAAGAGTTGTTATAAATAATTTCCTTCCCTCTCTTCTTTCCCTCTCTGAATGCTTTCAGTTGGTCATGAACTGGCACAAGCTCAAGGAAAAGATGACAACATGCCTTTATGGGTACTCTTGTTACATTTCTATAAATACATTCAAATGAATTAAATTGCTTTGGTTCCTTCCTATTTAACATTTGCGGGGTTGCTTCCAAGGATGATCAGATGTAAACATCATGCAATGCCACTATTATTCTTCAAAGTCTGTCATACTGCTGATGGATGTGTTTTCCTATCGACATTCGGATTCTGTTTTAAGAGTTACAGTTAAGCAAACAAGCATATCTGGGCCGACAATAAAAAAAATCATTGATTCTAGTTAGAATTCATCACATAATGGAAAAAGACAAGGCTTCTTTTGTTCCGTGAAAAGCCTGCTTTGCCTGCTTGCAAAAATGCATGGACTTCTTTCCAGTGGCTTTATCTAACTGGTATTTCAAAGTTTCAGTTCTGTGATCCTACCATTTTCAAGTGATTCAGACACAATTGTCGAAGCACGTTTAAAAGATTTGATGGTAATCTGTTACACAAGTTCGTAGATGGCAGGAACGTGAAGTATGCTTTATTTGTTTAAAGGAGTGGGCAATGTACAGTCTGAATTAAGGAATATTTACATTGAAGCTGCTGAGATTATTGAATGTCCTTCTTTTAAAACAAGCCACTGGTGAAAAACAAGGCTGCTGAGCTCTGACTAACTGGCCAGGGCTCCTGGCTTTCGACTGGACAGATAAGGGCTGAATCCATAGTGTATATTAAAAATATAAGCTGCCAAGTTGTGATGCTTATTTTATGTCTTTACCAGTGAAGCAGGCCCATTTTGGCATTACTTGTCAAGGAGAGAGATATTCAGACTGAGCGAGTACTATAGGAGTCATTATAATTGTGATAGCCCTGCAAGCAGTGATTGAAAATGTACAAACATATTACTATTTAATCTCAGAATGTTAAACTGAGTTAAATCAATCTCTGTGAAGCATGCGCTGAGGACATGGCATTTCAGTGAGTCACTGGAGAGCTTGGTTCCACTTGAAAGTGAACAATCTGCAAGGTAGTTTATAATTGTGGTCAGGTTCTCAAAACTTTGTCTGTTGGGTATTTGTGAGAGCTGATGTCTTCTCTGGTGGCAGAAGACTGCTGTTTTTGCTTCTGGTTGTTAAGAGCTGCATGAACTGAATGCAACAGTGATCTCAAATCCCGAGCCTGCATCATCACACATCTTGAAAAATCAGTCCTTGGTGAAGACCTCTTTGCAAATCCATAAGCCAGTGGAAGGCTTCAGAGTTCTATTTTTCATTCGTTTTGTACTCATGAGTGCCAGATACTTAGTGGTCATGTGTTGCAGGTAGTTTTGCAAGGCTTAGAAGGCAGCAGAAAGGGACTCATCATGGCAGGTTCTTATGCTACTTTCATCTTTCTACCTGGGTAGTTTTTGGTGATTTTCTGTTTGTTTGTTTGTTTGTTTTTGCGTGGTATAAGAACAAATGAGTCTGTGAATCTATCAACATAGACTCTTGCAGACAAGATAGTGCTCAGTATTAGTATCCTTCTTGCTTATGTTGTATTCTGTTTGTGACAGACTCTTCACAGCCATCAACCAAAATGGCATCCAGTCAGCAAGGAAATGGTATACCTGGACAGTTTCTGAAGCTGAAGGAGGCAGAGACTAAAGTGAGTTGAATAAGGAGAATCCTTGACTGCTTTTAGGAAGGAGAAAAGTGTTCTTCCATTCATTGGAGATTTCCATGATTGTAAAGTTCTGATACAATTTCAGCTCAAATATGTTAGGATCTTTTGAAGAGGAACAAAAGATAAAAGCGAACTGCCTTGACAGGGATGAATGACTATGAGAAATTGTTTCAGGAAAAAAACAGTCTTTATGAAGGGGGCAGAGTGAGATAAAACTGTACTCCATTTGGATTTCTAGAAAATGTGAATATCTAGTAGGTTATGTATCCCAATCTTAATATACTGCTTCTTCCTTCAAGGTTCTGTGGTTGAACAGATAATGAGGCCACTTGTAATGGCAGTAGGGTTAGGCAGCTGCATGTTCCCTTTTAGATGTTGTGGGGGAATAAAGCCTTAGATGTGGACATGTGGGTGTCTGGCAGAGTACAGACATAGAATATTTCTTCTACATACCATGCAGATGAAGGAGAGTAGAAACAGATGCTGTGATGTTTCTTCTTAGACAAATAGCCACCTGTGTGGGATGTTTCTTGCTGCTGCTGTGTGTTTCCCTGGAGAAGGGAAGAAAGGGAATGGGTAGAGAAGAAAATTAGGCTGGCAGGCATTATATCATACTTGATTATCAAAGTATATACCAGTTTGGACAATTTTTGCTTTATGCTTACCTTACTTATATTTTGGAGTTGTTTTCCAATTCATTTTCAATTTTCATCCTTTGTATGTAAAGTCAGTTATTTTTATTTTCTTGCACTGAAGATTTCTCATTATGGTCCTGATTAAGTTCTGTGAGATGGGAGCATTCCACAACACCAACCATGGATATGTGGCATTTGGATCTATCCTAGCTTGCATCAGCAGCCTCAGAGTTAAGGCAGAGTCAGCTCACATTGTTCTGTATAATACCATATAGATACAATAAGTGATCCTGAGAGCTTCAGTGGGCTAATGATATGAGCCATATCAACAACCAGGGTCATCTATACTAAGTACTGAATAAAAATAAGAATTCTGGTTATTCATTTTCACCTCTAGAGTAACACTGCGAAAGATAAAATAAATGTTTTATTTATTACTAGTGTTTTGATATATATTTACCCTGCAATGCTATGTATTCCAATAGTTTTCAGTATTATTGAAACACTATTAAAAAAAAGGGGGGGGGGGGGGAATTACTTTTAAAAAATCTCTTTGGATGGTGAGATTAAGTTGAATTAAATAGCTTGAGCTCTTCCAGTTCTTGAAAGATGCTTGGTGTTCCTTGTATTAACTCGTTCAGAATTTTGGCTTACTTCATCAGTGGGCTTTCCAGAAATTACATGTTTCTCCTTTTGAAGTTAAAAATTGAAACAAAAGGTAATTTCTTGTATTAAGCAGTGGGTCTAATTTATTAACAGAAAGGCTTTAATTTTTAAGTTGATAAAAATCTTTACAAAGAACAATGTTTTGACTTGAAACACAGAAAAATAATTGTCCATTTTATACATTTGTAGTAAATTAATTTTTTCAAGGGCATGACCTGACGAAACATTGAGTCATGGCCACAACATCCGCCTCCCCAGACGGTCTCCACTTTGAAAAGAAATACATTATGTAGAGCATTACTTAAAAGTGTTACTTAAAGTTACATGGGAAGTTATGCAGTATTTGACCTGTGCTGAAAAGACATACTCATTCTGGGGAAGCTAAAAACACACACGTCCCTGGTAAGGGGCAGACACAGCAAGTTGTGTTGTTGTTATTTATGTATTTGCTCTGAGTATTTTGAGTTTGTAATGAAATACTTGACAATCTTTGTAATTTGGTTTCCTAAGGAAGTGTCATTAGCACTTGGAACAGCTTTCCAGTGGTATTCAGGAGGTCAGGTATATTTTCATAGAATTATAGAACGGTTTGGGTTAGAAGGGACCTTAAAGATCATCCAGTTCCAACCCCCTGCCATGGGCAGGAACACCTCCCACTAGACCTGGTTGCTCAGAGCCCCATCCAGCCTGGCCTTGAACACTGCCAGGGAGGGGGCATCCACAGCCTCTCTGGGCAACCTGTGCCAGTGTCTCACCACCTTCACAGTAAAAGATTTCTTCCTAATATCTTGCCTAAATCACTCCTTTTCCAGTTTGTAGCCATTACCCCTTGTCCTATCGCTATATGCCTTCTAAAGAGTCCCTCCCCAGCTCTTCACTAGGTCCCCTTCAGGTACTAGAAGGCCGCTATCAGGTCCCCCTGGAGCCTTCTCTTTTCCAGGCTGAACAACCCCATCTCTCTCAGCCTGTCTTCACAGGGGAGGTGTTCCAGCCCTCTGATCATCTTCGTGGCCCTCCTCTGGACCCGCTCCAACAGCTCGATGTCCTTCTTGTGTTGGGGGCCCCAGAACTGTATGCAGTGCTCCAGGTGGGTTCTCATGAGAGCAGAGTAGAGGGGCAGAATCACTTCTCTCGCCCTTCTGGTCACACTTCTCTTGATGCAGCCCAGGATGAGGTTGGCCTTCTGGGCTACAAGCGCACACTGTCAGCTCATGTTGATTTTTTCATCAACCGACACCCCCAAATCCTTCTCTTCAGGGCTGTTCTCCACTGTTCTCCCAGCCTGTATTTGTGCTTGGGATTGCCCTGACCCGGGTGCAGGACCTTACACTTGGCCTTGTTGAACTTCATGAGGTTGGCATGGGCCCACCTCTCCAGCCTGTCCAGGTTCCTCTGGATGGCATCCCTTCCCTCTAGCATGTCAACAGCACTACACAGCTTGGTGTCATCTGCAAACGTGCTGAGGGTGCACTCAATCCCACTGTCCATGTCTCCAACGAAGATGTTAAACAGCAGTGGTCGCAGTACTGATCCCTGAGGATCGCCACTCGTCACCGATCTCCATTTTGACATTGAGCTGTTGATGGCAACTCTCTGGGTGTGACCATCCAGCCAGTTCCTTATCTAGCTGTCATGGTTGAAAACAGAGTTAAGGAAGTATTAGGTATTCCATAGCATATACATCACGTCATGGCCTCACCCTCTGTGGGAAAAGGCGGGGGGGGGAAAAGCTACGGTTTGCAGAGCTGCATCGAGCTATTGGGGATCAGGCTGGTGTGGGCAGGCATGGCTGTGCTGCTTCCAGTTCTCGGGGGTCGGGGCTGGCCATCAGGCTGGCGTGTGGGTGAGAACTTGATTTTCTGTAAGTTAATTGTTTTACTTCAAATCTTTTACATCCCTTCTTATTAAATTAATTATCTTAACTCTACCTTTTATTTACCTTCTACCTTTTTATTTACCTTCTACCTTTTATTTTCCTCTCTCTTACCTCATCCCCCCGCTGATACTGGCCACCAGCAGTATGCTGGCAGCCCCGAGCTTGCTCTCCAGAGGGGGAGGGGAAAGCTAGCAACTGTTGTGAGCTATTGGGGGTTTAAACCACAACACTAGCAAGTGGTCCATCCATCAAACCCGTGCTTTTCCAGTTTAGCGACTAGAATGTCATGCGGGACAGTGTCAAACGCTTTGCGCAAGTCCAGGTAGATGACGTCAGTTGCTCTTCCCTTGTCCACTGGTGCTGTTAATCCATCATAAAAGGCCACCAAGTTTGTCAGGCACGATTTGCCCTTGGTGAAGCCATGCTGGTTGTCACCAATCACCTCATCTTCATTTTCCGCATGGCTTAATATATCCTTCAGGAGGATCTGCTCCATGATCTTGCCAGGCACAGAGGTGAGACTGATGGGTTTGTAGTTTGCCAGATCTTTCTTTTTTCCATTTTTGAAAATGGGAGTGATGTTTCCCCTTTTCTGATCAACGGAAACTTCACCAGACTGCCATGACCTTTCAGATATGATGGACAGTGGCTTGGCAATTTATTCTGTCAGTTCCCTCAGGACCCGTGGATGGATCTCATTGGGTCCCATGAATTTGTGCACCTTCAGGTTCTTTAGATGGTCTTGAACCTGATCTTCACTTACAGTGGGCAGATCTTCCTTCTCCCAGCTCTTATCTTTGCTCTCCACAACAAAGGCTAGAGCCCTTGCTGGTGAAGACTGAGGCCAAGAAGTCACTGAGCACCTCAGCTTTCTGCATATTGCTCATGACCAGGTCTCCAGTCCTCTTCTGGAGAGGACCCACATCTTCCCTAGCCTTCCTTTTATCATTGATGTACCTGTAGACATTCTTCTTCTTCCCTTTTATGTCCCTGTCTAGACTTAATTCTATCTGGGCTTTGGCTTTTGTAACCCGATCCCTGGCAGCCCAGACGACTTCTCTGTATTCCTCCCAGCTTGCCTGTTCTTGTTTCCACTCCCTATAGGCTTTCTTCTTTTTATGGCCAAGGAAGTCCAGGAGCTCCGTCTTCATCCAAGGAGGCTTCATCGCGTTCTTGCTTGCCTTCCTCTTTCTTGAGATACACTGTTCCTGAGCATGAAGGAGATGGTCTTTGAATATTGACCAACTCTCCTGGGCCCCACTTCCCTCCAGGGCTTTGTCCCATGACACTCTCCTAAGTGGATCCCTGAAGAGGCCAAAGTCTGTTCTCGTAATGTTCAGAGTAGCAGCTTGCCGCGCACCCTCTTTGACTCCCTAGGGATCCTGAACTGTACCATTTCATGATCACTGCAGCCAAGGCTACCCCTGAGTTTCACATTACTCACCAGCCCCTCCTTGTTGGTGAGGACAAGGTCCAGCATAGCACCTTTCCTTGTGGGTTCACTTGAAAGAGGAAGTTGTCATCAATGCAATCCAGAAACATCTTTGATTGCTGGTGCCCTGCTGTGTTGTCCTCCCAACAGATGTGAGGATGGTTGAAGTGAGGGCCATGGCTTGTGGCATTTTATTATGCCGTTGTTTCATTCAAGATTTTGATGAGATGCATCCTGAGAAGCATGCAGGTGAATGTAGTATGTGGCCCATACACTTATATCATGGAGGATCCATCCCAGGAAATGTGAGTTTGTCTTATTTGGCTTTCCGCACAAGTGAATGTGTTAGAGTCTAGATACAGTTGCAAATCACGTTCTTATGCAAAAGAGCTGTTTAAAAACTCTTCTCTTTCATTTTGCTTCATAAAGTGTATGTAAGCAAATATTTTGAAAATTGGGAACTAAAACTGAGGAAAGCTCAAATTTCTTTGTTATAAAAATCTATTCATTAAACATCTCTTTTATAAAACATGATAGCTCCGTTTTCTGCCTCAGTCTTGGCTACTGGACAAATATATGGTCTTCTTGGTTTGTGGTCATCCTGAGTGTGGATGCCTTTGGTTTAAGTGGTAATGTTTCAGTATATCCACATGTTGGGGGAAAAAGCAGAAGTTTTTCTCCTCTCTGTTAAAATAGTTATGTCATCTGGCATATGGACGATAGGACATCAAATACAGAGCTAGAGGTGTATTGAAAAGTAACACAATTTTTGGATGCTACAAATAGCTAAGTCACAAGACATTAGTTCTATCACAGAAATAACAGATTTCTTTTGAGAAAAAGATAATTCAGAAATATTTGAACAGAAATCAAATGCCAAGTATCACCATACCCTGTAAAAATAACTAACATTGACTGTACCAGAATTGTAAACAGGAGTCTCATCTCACTAAACGTGCATTGAAATTCCATTTGGCAACTGGAGTTGCACATTTTAAATAATGCCAAAATAATAGAACAGCAAATGGTTTCCTGTAATTTGACTTTNTTTTGAATGGATTCAGCCATACATGGTAACCTTAGGTGGTTGTGAGTAAGTGGGTAATATCACCCTTCCGTACAGCAGTTTGTGTGGTATGAAGCCATATTTGTGGTCTTCCAAATCAAACAGTGTTTGTAGCGTTATTGGAAAGGATGCTTTTTTTTTTTTTTTTATACTAAATACTGGCTAATAATTTATTAAGATATTAAACAAATCTTTGTTTTTTTTTTTTTTCTTCCCTTAAGTGTGCCATCAATGATACAAAAGCATTCTTAACTGTGAAAGTTTTTTCAGCACTGTTGTACAAATCCATCATAAGGGAGTCTTTTAAAATGCACTTTTCACTCAGTTATAAGTAGAAAAAAAACTTCTGTTCTTCAAGGGCTAATGACCTCTCAAGTAGAGAACAGCAAAACTGACTTCTCATGTTGGGCAGGACACCATCACTAGGAATGGCAGCAGTGGGGTAAGTGGCTTTTTCTCACCACCCAGTGTAAAACAGTAACTGCAAAACACAGCTGGCTGCGAGGTAGTATTGATTGCTGATGTTTTCCAAAGTCATGTCCACATTGTGTTTTGTCTATTGAAAGAAATGTGAAGGCTGGGGTTTGCAGTCAATTAATCTCTGAGAGTGAGAGTAATTTGTTTGCCTGATTCTGTTGCCAGATATACTGTCCAGATTCAAACTAATTTTTTGTGGTGGTTAAAGAAACTTAGCTGATAAAGTAGTTTATTATGTTACTCTGCTGTAAAGTGCATTGGCCTTGCTCATGGAAAATGTTGGTACTTTTTCCTTTCGTTGAACCATACTTCTATTTTTCCAGTAATTGTTGTCTGTGACTTAAATCTCATTAGGATTTTCTAAGGTCACTGAATGGCATGTCAGCTTAATTATACTGGCTCTCAAGCTGAACAGCTCTGACTTACAAACAAGAATCTACACTTAGGTAAATGAACAGTCTGCTCAGCTCTTTGCAGCAAGATGCTGAATGAAGACGGTGCTCCTTGGCTCCAGTCAGCTGCCACTCATGACCTGCAAGAGGACTAAGCAGCCTGAAGGATGGGCCAAAATTTGCAGGTTTTAGCTGTTTAAGCAGTTGGGGTTTTTTAAGCTGTTTTAAACAGTTTAGAAATGAACAGGAGCATGTTATCACATCTCACAGGAAATAAGGAAATGACCTCACGTTGAACCAGATGTAGTCTGGATATCAGGAAGACTTTCTTAACAGAGAGGATACTCAAGCATTGAAAGTAGCTGCTCAGGGAAACGGTGGAGTTCCCATCCGTGGGAGTGTTTAAAAGATCATAGAATCATAGAATTGTTTGAGTTGGAAGGCACCTTTAAAGGCCATCTAGTCCAACTCCCCTGCAGTGAACAGGAACATCTACAGCTAGATCAGGTTGCTCAGAGCCCTGAGCTGACTCCCTTTGCGAGCGCTGAGCTGGTTCCCTTTGCTGACTTGGTCTCTAACTCTCACCCATAAGCTTTCTGCTTGCTCGTGGCCATTCTTCAGGGTCAGCTCTTCACACTAAATTCCCTTCTTGATGTAAAGGGTAATGCCTTCTCCCCTGCTTCCACGTCTGTCCTTCTGAACAGCTTGTAGCCGTCAATAGCCACACTCCAGTCACAGGAATCATCCCACTAGGTTTCAGTGATGGCAGCTGTATCATGGTTTTCTGGTAGCACAGTGGCTTCCAGCTCATCCTGTTTGTTTTTTAAGCTATGTGTGTTGGTGTAGAGAGATGTGTGGAAGTGGCACTGATGCAAACTGTGAGGTATCAGAAGTAGTTCCAAGCGCTCCACAGAAGAAACTAGGTGATAATGTCTACCTGTCAAAGTCTGGTTCTTAAGGAGAGGCATAAGCAGCTAGTGCTCTTGCTTCAAAAGCTTCCATATATTTAAAACAGCCATACTATAATTATGTCAGGGCATGTATCATTGTATGTATCACTGCCTAAAGTCTTAGATCTTCCTGCAACTGGATGATGTGTCCCACATACAAATTCTTTTTCTAGTGAGAGGCAACTCCTAGATTTAGTCATCTCTGCTTCTTTTTAAACTCTGTGTTTTACCAAACTGACATCTGCATATCTTATAGATCGCATAGCCATGTGCTACTATAATATAATTGACCTTATTTTGCACTTCAAAGGTTTTTTTCTGCAATAGAGCTTATCTACATGAACATCAGGTGGATCTAATAATATAATCAGAAAACAGACGAAAGCAGAATTCAGCAAGAAACAGTCCTTTTTCCTGCACTGTTGAGTAGATATATCAAGAAACTTTATTATTCGTTCTAGTAGTCTTCCATTTACTTAGATTTGAGGAGAATTAACTCAGGTGTTTTTGAATTCAGGGGAGCTGAGAGAAAATTGTATTTTTTAAATCAAAAATAAGGTACAATTTTCATATAATCATTATACTTTAAATAATAGAATCATAGAATTGTTTGAGTTGGAAGGCACCTTTAAAGGTCATCTAGTCCAACTCCCCTGCAGTGAACAGGGACATCTACAGCTGGATCAGGTTGCTCAGAGCCCTGTCCAGCCTGACCTTGAAGGTCTCCAGGGACGGGGCATCCAGCACTTCTCTGGGCAACCAGTGCCAGTGCTTCACCACCCTTATTGTAAATAACTTTTTCCTTATATCTAGTCTAAATCTACCCTCTCTCAATCTGAAACCATTTCTCCTAGTCCTACTACAGCAGACCCTGCTAAAGATTCTGTCCCCTTCTTTTTTGTTGCCCCTATCTAAAGGATACTGAAAAGCCGCTGTCATGTCTCCCTGGAGCCTTCTCTTCTCCAGACTGAACAGCCCCAACTCTCTCTGTCTGTCTTCACAGGGGAGGTGTTCCATCCCTTGAATCAATTTTGTGGTCTTTCTCTGGATGCGCTCCAACAGCTCCATGTCTCTCCTGTGCCCAGGACTCCCCATCTGGACGCAGCACTCCAGGTGGGGTCTCACCAGCACAGAGCAGAGGGGCGGGATCACCTTCCTTTCCCTGCTGACCACGCTTCTTTGGGTGCAGCCCAGGATGCGGTTGGTTTTCTGGTCTGTGAGGGCACACTGCTGGCTCATGTCCAGCTTGTCATTCACCAATATCACAGAATCACAGGATCACAGAATGTTAGAGATTGGAAGGGGACCTCAAAAGATCATCTAGTCCAATCTCCCTGCCGAAGCAGGAACACCTAGAGCAGATCGCACAGGAACACATCCAGGCGAGTTTTGAATGTCTCCGGAGAAGGAGACTCCACAACCTCTCTGGGCAGCCTGTTCCAGTGCTCTGTCACCCTCACTGTGAAGAAATTTCTCCTCATATTTAAGCAGAACCTCCTATGTTCCAGCTTGCACCCATTGCCCCTTGTGCTGTCACTGGATGTCACAGCAAATAGCCTGGCTCCATCCTCCTGACACTCACCCTTTACGTATTTATAAATATTAATGAGGTCACCCCTCAGTCTCCTCTTCTCTAAGCTGAAGAGACCCAGCTCCCTCAGCCCTTCCTCATAAGGGAGATGCTCAAACTTGCAGGTTAATTGTGACAGGGGGCAGGCAGAGGAGGGGTTTGCCCACAACGCTGAGCAGGGACCCTCTCCCAACCCTCCCCACTCTTCAGGTCCCCTCCCTCTGCTTGACAGGGCAGGGGATCGGACCCCACAACTGGGGGATCGCCCTGGCGCCTTTCCCTCTGGCACACCAGGGAGTTACTCCACCAGTCGATCTCCCACTCACAGTCCGCGATGTCCCTCAGTCTCTCAACCTCCTCTTTCAGCTCAGCCACCATGGCGAGCAGATCTTCCATCATCTCACACCTCACACAGGTGGAATGTCTGCCACCCTCCCCCGGCAGGAGCAGAATCAGGCACTCACTGCAGCCAGAGACCTGTGTAGCCACAGTTCTGGACAGGCCCTCCGTTTGTGTTGCCACAGCCTTTTTGGGGCAAGCTCTCTGCCTGCTGGAGACCATGACAAAAACTGCAGTCACAGATTGCCAATAGACAGGTAGGACTGACAAGCGAGGAGGGACAGAATTTCTGTGCCCTGCCACATGGGCTCCCACACCCACCACTGCAGCATCCTGTGAGGGGTACTTAAGCACCAGTAGCCCCTCCCGGTGCCTGGTAGGCAGTGACATGTCACTGCCCTCCCTGAGGCTTTTTAAGGATAAGGGTGTGGATGAGGGTGCCGTTGCCCTGGCAATGCCCACACCGCATCAGTCTCTCTCTCGCGAGAGCTGCCGGGTCCCTCTGCTCCACTCTGCTCACACGTGGTTCCCATGAAAAGGAACCCCCCGAAATCCCCCCTACCTCAAAATTTGCCTTTGCGGTTCTGGCTGCGCCGGCTCCGAGGTGGCTGGCCTCAGGGACTGTATCCCCAAGTGCCTTTTGACAGAGCTCTGCTCAATCCTTTAATCCCCCTGCTTGTATTGTTAGGGGGAGTTGCCATGACCCAGGTGCAAGACCTCGCATTTTGCTTTGTTGAAGCTGATGAGGTTCTCCGGTTCTCCTGGGTCCACAGCACGAGCGTGTCTAGGTCACCCTGGATGGCATTCCGTCCCTCAGGCATATTGACCAAGCACCACACAGCTTGGTGTCATCCTCAAACATGCTGAGGGTGCACTCTATCCCACTGTCAATGTCATTGATGAAAATAATGAAGAGTATCGGTCCCAGAACAGAACCCTGAGGGACATCACTTGTCACTGATCTCCATCCAGACATAGAGCCATTGACCACCACTCTGTAGATGTGATCTAGCAACCAGTTCCTCATCCGTCAGAGTCCTCCCATCAAATCCATATCTTTCCAGTTTAGAGAGAAGAATGTTACCAGGGACCATGTCAAAGGCCTTCCTGAAGTCCAGATAGATGACATCCGTGGCTCTTCCCTTGTCCACTGATGCAGTTACACCATCATAAAAGGCCACTAGGTTGGTCAGGCAGGACTTGCCCTTGATGAAGCCATGCTGGTTGTCTTGCATCACCTCCTTGTCTTCCTTGTGCCTTAGCATGGCTTCCAGGAGCATGTGTTTCATGATCTTCCTGGGCACAGAGGTGAGGCTGACAGGTCAGTAATGCCCTGGTTCATCCTTTCTACCCTTCTTAGAAATGGTTGAAACATTGCCCTTCTTCCAGTCACCAGGGACTTCACCTGACTGCCATGACATCTCAGATATCATAGATAGTGTCTTGGCGACTACATCAGCAATTTTCCTCTGAACTCTGGGATGCATCTCTTAGACTTCTGGGTGTTCAGGTTCCTCAGGTGGTCGCAAACCTGATCTTCACTTACAGTGTGAGTGACATAAGTTCCCCAGGCCCCATCTTTCGACCCATCTGCTTGAGAGGTGCATGAAGAGCAGTTCTCATTGAAGACTGATGCAAAAATGTTGTTGAACACCTCCGCCTTCTTCTTGTCTGTTTTTACCAGCCTGCCTGTATTGCTCACTAGGGAGAGGACGCCCTCCTGAGCTTTCCTTTTCCAGATGATGTACCTGTAGAAGCCTTTCTTATTTTTCTTTGCACCCCTTGCCAGGTCCATTTCCAATTGGACCTTGGCCTTCCTGATCCCTTCCCTACACAGCCTAACAGCATCCCTCTGCTCCTCCCAGGATACCTGTTCCTTGCTTTCACTGCCTGTGCATTTCCTTCTTTCCCTCTAGTTTGACCAGCAGGTCACGGTGCAGCCATGCTGGTCTCCTGCGTTCCTTTCCTGACTTGCTACACCTGGGGATGGAGAGCTGTTGTGCACTAAGAAAAGCTTCCTTCAAGACCTGTCAGCTCTGCTCCACTTCTTTGTCCTTCAGGGTAGTTTCCCAGGGGGGTTTATTGATTAACTCCTTGAAGAGCTGGAAATTGGCTTTCCTAAAATTTAGGGTCCTAATTTTACTCCTTGTCTGCCTCATATCCCTGAGGATTGTGAACTCCACCATGGCATGATCACTAGAACCCAGCTAGCCTTCAGTCCTGATGCCACCAGTTATTTCACTTGCATTGGTGTGCAACAAGTCTAGTAGTGCATCCCCCCTGGTGGGGCTGTCTGTTACTTGGCTTAAGAAGTTGTCCTCAATGCATTCCAGGAGCCTCCTGGATTGCCTACAGCCCACGATGATACTTTTCCAGCAGATGTCAGGGTGGTTAAAGTCACCCAGCAGGATGAGAGCTTGTGATCTGGACACCTCCTGGAGAAGGTGTCACCTAGCTGGAGAAAGAAGGCTTCATCAACAGGCTCTGCTTGGTCAGGCAGCCTGTAGTAGACACCAACCACAAGGCTCCCTTTGTTGCCTCAGTGATGCAACAAAATACCTGAAATGTCTGAGAAATCTCCGGTGGCAATAGACAGAGTCAGTTCTAGTGTCAAAAGTCTTTGTAGGCAGAAGTCAAGCACAGTCAGTTATCCTGATGAAGTTGAATTATGGCCCAGATCAAAGAGGCGAAGAAGTGCAGTGTTTCATAGTCAGCATCAAGAGCATCCAACACCTAGAGATGAGACCTGAAATCTGAGGTACCTCTGAGGTACAACTTCAAATCTGGACTGGAATGGAAAACTATGCAGGCCATGAGGAAATGGCTAAATGGAAATAAGTAGCACAGAACAGTTTACACCAATGATTCCTGTCTGATGAAGAGTGGTGCAGGCTAGACAAGGAACAGGACTGAGTAGTGAATGAGGAGATTTATCCTGGGGGCTGTATCTTACATGCTGTATCCTGTTGTTCCAGACTATTCTGTCGGCTACAAAGGCTTGCTTTTCATCTCCTGGAATGCTGATTTATTGTGGCAGAGCTGTGGCCAGCTGTGTCTTGGTCATGTCACTGAGGCTGGTCTGTTCCTGTTTAAGAAAGAGATATTGCCATGTGGCACTGTGTAATTGATTGCCTGACTTGGACAGATAAAGAACTTCTTGATACACTCTAAGTTTTCTGTCTAACTTTCACCTTGACCTTAACTTGTGGTGTCTGAGAATTGTGCTTTACTACACTGGTTTGTAATCTCTTAAATGCCTAGTGTAGAGAAGGGCTCTTATGGACTTGCCTTATCCCTTTCTCCAGACTGTTTGCACAGTTTTGTGTATTCTCAGTGTGATGTATGTACCAAAATGTTTTGGGTACAAGACCAAATACAATAAAAATATTCACCCATTTTAATGGAGGAAGAAGAATCATAGAATCACAGAATCATAAAATGGCTTGGCTTGAAAGGGACCTCAAAGAGCACCTAGTTCCAACCTCCCTGCCATGGACAGGGCTGCCAGCCACTAGCTCACTAGATCAAACTGCCCAGGAACCCATCCAGCCTGGCCTTGAACACAGCCAGGGATGGGGCAGCCACAACTTCTCTGGCCAACTTGTTCCAGTGCCTCACCACTCTCTCAGGGAAGAATTTCTTCCTAACATCCAACCCAAACCTCCCCTCTTTCAGTTTTAGTCCATTCCCCCATGTTCTGCCATTATCCACCTGCATAAAAAGCCCGTCTCCCTCCCGCTTATAAGCTCTTTTGAAGTATTGTAAGGGTGAGTTCACATTCTTTTGATGTTTTGACTGCTTAATTTATTCTTAGTAATTAAACTCATAGGGTGACTATAGAAGGGCAACAGAAGTTCAAAGAACAGAGGTATTGTATCTTTTAATTTAAAATGCATGTAGCAATAGACTCAGATTTTTAAATACAAAAAAATCTGCAAGCTACTTTCAGAGATGAGTTCTGAGCTTATCTTGAGAAACACTAGCAACAAAATAAACCACTAACATGTGTGTTATTCTAGTCTTTTTTAAGGTATTATGACTGTAGCCTGTGTTGTCCTATGTCTTGATTTCATTTTCTGTGGAATTAGATTGATAGCTGAAAAGTTTCACAATTACTTCAAATTAAGTAGCGAAACTTACTTGGGACGGTTTAGCTTGGAAAAGAGAAGGCTCCAGGGAAACCTCATTGTGGCCTTCCAATACTTAAAAGGAGCTAGATCTACTGATCTAGTGGTTGGCAACCCTGTCCATGGCAGGGGGGTTGGAACTAGATGATCTTTGAGTTCTCTTCCAACCCAAGCCATTCTATGATTCTATGATTCTCTGAAACCTCTAATTATCACATCAGATATGAATGGCTTTTGCTGAGTGTGTTGCTATTGTTGACTGGTCAATTGACAACAGCCCTACTTAAACATAGACTGATGGTGGTCAATGCTCATCAACTAATCATTGTGACCTGATGTTTCTTGGGACACTGATCAAAGTCTTGTGAGTGCTTCTAATATAAAGAGTTATTTATTATACTCCTCAATGCATTTTTGAGAGGATTTTCAGAAGAAGTAGGATTTCTGTAATAAATCTGAAGCATGTAGAATGACCCTCAGTCAGAGGGTCTTATAGTATAAGTATATAACTTATATACAAGTTATAACCTTGTATTTCTGCATGATGGTTTTCAGGAGACTAGGCTTGTCTCCACAGAGGACAGGTTTATTGGTTGTTGCAACCTTCTGTTTGTTAAAGGTTTCGTGTTTTAATCTTTTTTATGCTCTTTATTTGAAGAACAAAGTGTGCAGCATCTTTACTTATTATACAATGTGTTGTGTAAAATACTGGAAAGTATGTATGGTGGGTTAGTTAATTGATGCTGATAACCAATTCCATTTTTAAATTACAATTTGCACTTGCGAGCCTGTTATATGGAGAAATAATAACTTTACTGAATTTTCAAAATATATCAACTATGATACTTGCTGACCAAATTAGAGCATGTGGTCTTAGCAGGCTTTCTAAGGAATACAAATCTGAGCAAATTTATTACTGGTTTAGGTATTTTCTTAGTTTTGACATCTTCTATGTATGGACATCATCATCTTCACTACTGCATATAATTAGCTGAATAAAAAAAGCTCTTTTCCAAATGGGATCTTTCAGGAGTATCTTTCTGAGTAATCTACTATGCAAAGATGTTAAAGAAGCAAGGAGCAAGTAGCTGACTGTACTTAAGTAGGATATTTTTCTCTTCAGTGTTTCTCACTCAGGGTTATGAAATGTTAAAACAGGAATGAACATTGCTTAATAAAAAAATCTGAGTTTTCTGAAATGCTGTCATTGTACCAGCTGGTTGAACATGTTTAGCTCTGTAATTTTCCATCTGTATAAACAGAGTAATTTAGAACTCACTGTGCAAGTGATGCAAATAACAGAATACACCATTTTCAGAATCCATTTAAAATTTTTGAAGTACATTGATTGCCTGTACATTGAATGGCAGCACCAGGTTATGAGATTTTACAGTAAGGTTTGCTGTGTACTTTCTTACCTTCCTACAAAAGTTGGATAAAATTAAATGAGCTCCTAGTGTATACCTCTCCGTCACTGTTAGAATTTTGTATTTGGAGTGAAAAGAATACGATTTCTTCTAGGAGACAGCAGGAAGGAAAGACTCTATGTACTTAATTTGAGGTTCTGTTCATATAGGTAAAAACTGATGATATTAGAGCTACAGTGACACACATGGTTCCTCAAACATTTTTGTCAATACAATGCGGTATTCTCTCTGGAAAGCTTCAGAAAGAGGTCTGTGGTCCTCAGTAAGGTCAGGGAAGTCTCACAAGCGCAGCTACACTGGAGGATCTGTAAGCAGCATAAGATCAGCACACAGGAGTCACAGTCTATCTTTTTGCTAGAAGCAAAAAATTAATTGTCTTCCTCCACACACAACCTCACAACCAAAATAACAGCAAAAATAGGTATACATTCTTTAAGGCTAAACACTTGTTCACAGGCTTAAAAGAAAAGCTTGAAGGCTATGTTCATAGTGCCTTCTGGTGACATTTCAGGTAACCCTCTCCTATTTCCCAGGCTATGCTGAATTTTAAAATTATTTTTTTCATTTATGTATGTGCAAATGTTTCCTGCCATGATAATAAAACAACCAATGAAGTAGGTACTCAAGAAACTTTTGCTCTTTCATTTCATGAACTACTTTTGAGGTTGTATTCTCAAGTGGAAAGCCACCCTTTGGCGACATCGACAGGGCAAAAGATTTGTGATGTTGCTTTATCTGACCCCTCTGTAGGAGGGGTCTTGGACAGTGTCAAACTGGCAACTCCTAGAAAAACAAACAAACAAGAAAACCTTCTTGTAACTATTAATTACAGTGTTCTTCACCTCTATCAAAACCTGGTTAAATGCTGTGTTAGTTAAGTGACAAGGAAGCCAAGGTACACTTGACTCTCAATGGGAAATATCAGCAGAAATGTTTGTGTAATCATACACAAGAAGAGCATAGACAGCACATGAAAATTTGCAATGCAAATTAGCCTACAAGGTCAAATGAGAAACACACACTAAAAACTTGGTTGCTCTTAGCAAATTTTTGTTAATGTGGCTTGTGCCTTTACTTACCATTTTGTAAAGGTCTCATCAAAAAGGCAGCAGTATTAAAATTAGTACCTAAAATTGTACCTCAAGGCAGAGAGAAACCAGAAATTCCTGGACTCAGAAAAAAAGACAAATGTCTGTATCTGCTAACAA
>VXAV01002561.1:171673-204430 GCA_013399715.1 Alectura lathami | reverse complement strand
TTTTTTTTTTTTTTTTTTTTTTTTTTTTTAATGAACTTCCTTCTAGCACTGTAAACTGACTCAATTACCATTTGGTATAAACTCTTTTCCTTTTATGCCTTTAGGCGTGGGCTAACCTGATAAGACTTTCTTGTAGCTCTAAGTTCTCTGCAATTGCTCTTCCTTAATCTGGGGTCTACTATGATTTTGATTTCCACAGGGATTTTTCTTTCACTTTTGAGAAGTTTTGTATCTGAGCATGCCTTCTGCTCTTCTTAAATTAATGTTAGAAAAAAAATAATTAATTTAGTTCTCTAGAAGTCTGCAGCCTACTTTCATGGTCAATTACCTTTGTAATATTTTTGAGGTTATACTGTTTCATATGACTGGATCTCTTGAACTTCGAGTACATAAAAGTAACCATTTATTTGAAGCTCATGGGCAGATATTCCAGCTCATATATAGGAGATGAGTTTCGCCTGAGCTGTATGCACATGACTGTTTGGGTCTGTTGAGAATATGGCCCTTATTTTATTGAATCACAATATACTCTTTTCAGCTGTAATCTGTTTGCCATAAATGATAGGTGCTGCACTTAAGTAGTCAACCACAAGTTCAATACCATTTTTCTTCTCATGGTGTGATTCACAACATATAATATGTAAGAAGTGCCAGGATAAAGTGTCTAATACCAAGATTCAGCAGCACTCATAAAGTGGAGAGTGACAAAAGATTACTTCATACAAAGACTGCAGTGTACAGATTGGGGATTTAGACCTTGCAGTCAATTCTGAGCAGTGTCGCAGCTGGACTTCAGCAGCAGACAGTCTTCATGTAAGGCAGAGCTTGCTCATGGCACCCACATTTCACCAGTAAGGATCAAAGCTAAGGCAGAAGAAAAACAGTTTTGTTTTCATGCTTTCAGTCCACATGTTTTTGAAGCTTTAGTTAAAATTCAAACACAAACAGAAGAAAAAAAACAAACCTATACATACATAAATGCAGGTTTAAAACTATATCTTCATGTTCGTTTATGCTTGAAACATGACTAGGAACATCCGTTCCAGTCTTGCATACTGTTGTAAGGTGCTGTCAGATGAAACAGACAAGGGCTTATTTAATATACAAATCTTAATTGGCCAGTCAAATCATATTTTGCTGTCTTCTTTTACTAAGTAACTTCAGTACATAGTGTTTGATATTTCCAGCGGGTGTTAAGCATCTTGAGTTTTTCATTTAGAAATTTCTTTCTTAAAAAAACATTCCTTGAAAATTGCGTGAGTCCAAAAACAGGTTAGTAATCTATCACTGGATAGCTATACTTTGACACCAAGTGAAAAAAGATGAAGCGAACTTGACTGAGACACTTGGTCACACTATATTTACTCCAGCATTAGATGTCGAGGTAGGAAAAAATCCTGATGACATGAATAATTGTGGTAGCAGACTAGACAGACAAGGGGGCCACAGAGGTTATCACTGCAAACATGTTAATAGAGCTGAGCTGAGACTTCAGGAAAATACAGTGGGTAGCTCTATGGATGGTGCTGAGTCAGGCTGCATGATTCAAGTGATTTTTCCCTCTGTAAATTCCTTAATCTGTGAGTCAGTGTGTGTACATAAGGACTGCAGTCAGACAACTGAAGAAATTATTTTTTTTTCTCAATGAGCAAAGGCATACACATGACATCATCCTTGTTCACATGCGTCTGCTCTTTTATTAAAGGCAGAGCTTCCCTGTAAAGAGCAATTTTTTGTTTTTTTTTTTTTTTTTTTTTTTTTTTTCCAAGCCCAGTACTACTTGAGAACATTTATGAGTTCATAGATAATGTGACTGTTTTTTTATGAAAGCTTGTTATGCTTGTATGTGATACATATTGTAAGCATTGGAGAAATGTAATCATACAATTAATGAACGCTGAATGGCAAACAGGCTGAGTAATCTTGCCAGAGTTAGCATGTCACAAACCCTAGTGATTCATGTCAGATAGAGGGATCTGTCTTGAGTGGGGTTTCGCAGGCAGATCATGTCTATTCAAGCAGGGAGCTGAGCAATCTGACACATATTATACAGTTTGCAGATGAATCTGAGTGAATGTGTGTATCCTGAAGGAATAGGGTCAGAATACAAAGCTATCTTGAAAAATCTTATAAACTATAAAGCTGAATGTAGGGGATTGTAATTAGGCCCCCTGTTAGGGCTGCTATCATTTGGCCATGTAGCAGATTTTCAGTAAAAACTAAAAAGAGTACAATATCCTCAAGCTGAATATCATTGAATAGTACTGTTCTGGTGCAAATGAGACTTACAGGGGCATACAGGTTGAAGTACTGTCTGTAAGACACAGGCTGCTATCCTCAGCTTATTCTTGGGCATGAGATAATGTTTCAGATTTGACCTTGCAACTCAAGTGAATATGGACCAATTGAAAAAGGTCACTTTTAGAGTTCAAGAAGACCAGTGCAAATGATCAGAAGTTTAGAAAACTTGACCTAGTCAACACTAAAAGGCTGTGATAGTTTTAGCTAAGGAACACACTGAAGAAGAGGGGAAAGCAGAAATGAATTGAGTACATCCCGTTATTGAAAAGGATCAATACACGTTTCTTCTGTCCCTCATGGATATTGAAACTTCTTTTCAGGAAGGAAGACTGTTAGAAAAAATCATAGTATCAGTAAGAATAGTATTGCAGCGAATTCCTGGGCTAGACTGCAGGCAGAAGTTGTAACACTGGATGCCTTTGAGAAAAAAACAGCTGAATGCCAAACAGCAATGTTTTCAGTGGAAGCTGAAAGTGCACAATCTCTTAGGGACATGAACTCTGTGTAGGCACTTTCCAACTTCTTCTGCCACCCATTCTTTCATCCTCCATAAAGGGTACACTGCTTGAACTAGCTCTTGCAGGTCAGTCCTGGCAGAAGAAATCTAATGTGTTGATTATTATAATGTTACAGAGTTTGGACAAAGCATGAAAGAAAATACTTGTAGAATGCTGCCCACATTTCTGAAAACAGTCCTTGTAGGCCACAGCATGAGAATTCTTCATAGTGAGGAAGGAAACTGAAAGAATAGACCTGGAAAGAATTTTCAAATGTTGCAAGATCACATCCTGGAGTTATCTATCATTCAAGTATTTGGTATTACTCAAGAAAGAAAAATTTTACTGAGAAAGTAAAAACCTCATTTAGGTAAGCGGAACCTTAAATTTAGGATGCCAACCGTAAACGAGTCATTAATGTGAGTTTGAATGTGTTGAAATACTTTACCAATGAACATTGCAGCTTCCAAGAAATACAAAGGGTTTAAAACAGCATTGGAGAGCTCCATAAAAAGACTGACTAGTTCAGTTCACAATTGTCTGAGCTTGATACACCAGATAAAGGTCTATAGACTGCATATAACCAAAATGATTTTAAGATTTTTGCAGCCTAAACATAGGAAACAGGATAGATCTGATACATATACAAAAAGAATTTTCATGAACCTGAGAGTATACTGAACTTCTGATCTTCACTATTTCTCAGTTTATTTTTTCTTTCTCCTCTTCAGTAGAAGAAAAGCTTCTCTATAGCAGTTTAAGTCCAGCCAGAGAAGGACCAGGGAAGGCAGATCCTGTCCTGAAGTGCACCAGAAGTTCCTACAGCTTGTGTGAAAGCTGATGACTGTATAAAGGAGGAGCTCACATTCTTGCTTCTGTGAAGGGAATGGCCGTTACAAGGCACTCATTTAGATTGGTGGGAACACCCTGTCCAGTCGGTGCACCTAATTCTAACATTGTCATGGTACAGATTGCCATTTGCTTCACCATTGGCAAGGGACTGGTCTTGGAAAGGAGCTGGACAGGAATGGCTAGTGAGGTCAGGCAGGGTAGGCAGAAGGGGAGGCATGATGAACACATGAAGTAATGCCTGAATTGCTAAGAAAAAGTAAAGTAAAAAAAAAAAATCCTATGAGTGGAACATCCTGGTGAATGAGGGTCCTTACATACAGAAGCACGCTAAGGTTGCACCTATGTGGGTGATAAAATTTTGTGCTGTGCAGTTTACTGCACATACCGTACTGCTACACTCAAACTGGGCACTTGTCTGTAAGCCCTAATGCTATTCCCTAACAACTCCTGCTTAAAGTATGACAAGGCTCCATGAACCACGGAGAATGGTTCATTTTTAAATTGAAAAATTTTTGCTGGTTTCTAAGCTAAAGGCAAGCGATAGAACTTAAAATGGAATGATTATAAAATTGTGTAAACTCTAATTCTAGGCAAAGAAATGACATCTGATAGTTAATACTAAGCTAAACAATATAAACTGATTGTATTACTCACTTACTTTAGACTACATATTATATTCCTAACTGAAATACTTTTTGCTTTTCAGCACAGCCTGCCATATTTATAAATCTTGCAGTTGCAAAACAATTTAGTTTTTTAAACCAAGAGACTAGACATCCTAGCATCCTTTTAGAAATATTCTATTACATTTTTCTTTTTTTATTATGAGCAAAATGCTTGTGCGTGTATTTGTATAAACAAAATTAAGCTGAAGAATGCAGTTTTTTTTTTTTTTTTATTTTTTTTAGTTTCATAGACTTTAAAAACACAAAACACAAGGGCACCATCAGCATAGGAGTTAGAAGGAAAAGCCGTACATTTCAACTGATGACACCAAGGCAGATTAGTGCTTGGATTAGGCCCTTCTTAGCTATGCTTTGAGTGGCAACATGGGAGATTCTGGGTGTGCTAAAGGTGTTATGAATTCAAACATCATGCCTACAGTACTTTGAATTTACGCATATAATCTACCACTAGCAAAGTCTCTCCAGAAAAGAAAGTCTGTAGTCGCTATTTGGAGCAATTTTGATGATTTCTGTTATTATTTCCTGCATCAGTTTTGTACCGTCTGTAGAAGGTGACGTCCACAGGGACAAGAGAAGAATTTGATTAACACATTCGTGTTGAAGAAATTGTGAACTTGCAAGAGTTCAAACATTTCAATGCAAGAACAAAGAGCAAATCAAGACACTCCTAGAAGTGGGCTGTTATACATACGCTAGCTTTTTCTTCCCTTTTATCCATCCATATACTGTAGTAAACACTTTTATTTTGTTACTTATGCAGTTGTATTAAGATACAGAGTAGTCTTACCACATGCTGTTAGAGGCAGAATAAATCATAGGAAAGTGCATTTTGGAATGTCATGTTCTTTTCTGTCTCTGCATTACCAACTAAATACAATAGCACTGCAACAACAACAACAAAAAATAGGAATTAAAGTGTGCTATTCTGTAAAATAGTATGAACTCACAGAGGACAATTCAGAGTAACTTTAATTTACTTTTATTTATTTATTTATTTATTTGTTAAATAAGCCAGTTATATTGCAGTTGAAATAAAGATTCACATTTTTAAATGAGCCCAGTATCACTGATTTAGAACAGCAGTGTACTGGAATAAAACTCCTCCAATGTTTAAAAAGCTGAGCCTTGATTGACACCAAATGGAAAGCTGTTCTCACGCATGGTATTCTGAGAATGACTAAATAGAGAGTCTGCTCTTGTAATTATTCTCAGGCTAATTCTGCTAAATCACAATGTCCAAATGTAGGATGTTTGTAGAAAATCTAGACCTGTATCACTGAATTTTTCTATCCGTGAATGCAATACTCCATTCAGCTGGACAGTTTGCACCCTCAGTTGGGTTTCATAGAATCACAGAAATATTAAGGTTGGAAAAGAACTCTAAGATCACCTAGTTCAACCATCAACCCATCACCACCATGCCCACTAAACCATGTCCCTAAGTGCCACACCTACATATTTCACCTTCCAGAGATGGTTACTCCACCACCTCCCTGGGCAGTCTGTTCCTTATATTGACCCTCTTTTTCCACTATTGTTTCATAAACATGCTAAAAGTAAAAATATGGTATTTCTCTTTAATTTTCTCTCAGTTTTACTCTGAAAGTTGTTAAAAAAAAGTAGCATCCATGATGTATGAACACCTTATACTATCATACTAATGACAGAGGAAATACACTGCAAGTGTCTGTCACTTTTTTTTGCTCAACATGACTGCAGAAGCTGGATATATTTAGCCTTTCAAGGAGTCTATATATCTCAACTAGAGAGAAACAAAGTTCCTCTCTTTTCCTCAGAGATCTCAGTACTGACATATATCAATAACACATTGTTATATCAGGTTTATCCAAAACATCCTGAAAAACTATTCTGGAAAATTGTCAGTGCAGATGTTACTGTGAATTGTGAAAGCATGTGTGATTTTTTTTTTTCACTAGCACTTGTATACTTTGGATAGCACACTAATAATAAACCTGTTGCTTTCAAGTGCAAAATGTTAGAAGAAGGAAAACTGCAACTTAGCAAATCGGATTTAAAATGAAAAGAATCACAATAAGGAATGTGAGTGTGTGTTTCATGGAAGGGATGTCATTGACAGAATTAAGAATGTCACTAATTTGGTCTGTTCAGGAGCATGGGAACTCTCTTTAAACAATAATTGCAATTGTAAAATGAAATCTCAAAATGCTCATGAGCAGAGCATGTAACAAAATTGATCCTGTAACGCCTCAAGTATTTATTTAGAGAAACTGTTCAAAATGGGATTTACATTGCAAGGAACAAATCGAAGGGACATTGTTTAGCTGTGTTGCAAAGAAGAAAGAATTTTAAGGATTAAGATCTCATTTGTTCTCCTCCAAACTTACCTGTATCTAGTTCTTAGCCAGAAGTGTTAAAACTGGACCTCATGAAGGGTCTGTGTGTACTTTCTGACCAAGACAGGATTCTTTTTCATTAATTTTAGAGTCATGATTATTCCCTTCTCACACACATGCCCCTACTAGTGATATACAGACTGTCTAGGTATTGTGCTCTTATAGTATAATCACATATGTGGAACATTAGCATTAATTCTTTGGAAGACTTTATATCAATTTATTAGAAACTTAGGGATAATTTATCCTTAATTGTAAACTTTTGATTATTTAAAATTGTTATTATTGTTTTGCTTGGTTTTCAGTTTTCTTTTGGCTTCATAAATATCATAGAATCATAAAATGGCTTGGCTTGGGTTGGAAGGGACCTTAAAGCCCACCCAGTTCCAACCCCTCTGCCACGGACGGGGTTGCCACCCACTAGATCAGGCTACCCAGGGCCCATCCAGCCTGGCCTTGAACACTTTTTTTCATCATAACTTTCTGGGCAAAATATGCATGGGAGTGTTGGTTCCTGGGGCATAAAAAATTAGGAGTAGGATGTTTTTCTTCTCCTACCCCCTTAATTTCCTGCTTTTNCCCCCTTTAATTCCTTTTTTTAAAAAAAAAAAAAAAAAAAAAAAAAAAAAACAAAAAAAAAAACCACAGATTTATGGATGTGCTCTTGAATGGTACTGTTTAACAACAAATCACACCGAAGACCTGGAGGCAGCATTTCTGGTGGGATCCATCTGTGATGATATTTTATGAAAAGTTCTGCATGTGAAGATTCTCTGGAGTTGAAACTTGAAAATCTGGTATCTGTAGAATGCAGGTCAGTCTTCTTCAGGACTTCTGCCTCAGTGTTTACCGTTGAGATTAAGCATGGCTCAGACAAGGTTGTTTTTACCTCTGTTTTATCATGTAAATCCAACTCACAGCTGAAAAATATCACCACATTGAGTATGCGTAGTTAGCTGATGACTTTCCTCCAAATACAGTACAGGAAACAGTTTACAGAAATCTAGTTCAGGAAAAAGTTGTATTCAAATACTCAAGCTGAAAATAGCATCTTCTGAAACAGCAAAGGAGATAAACTTTCCACAGATAATTTTACCTGGTGTTCTCTGCCCTGTATAAATAAAAGATTTCATCATCTTCCCTTCCTTACCTCCTTTGTTGGTCCTTTATAATCTTCACCTCATTTCTTCATTTTTGTTTCTCTTTAGCTTATTACCTCACTGAAGTTTTTGCATTAAATGAAAACCATGAGATTGACATCTTTACTGCAGTGGCATTTTTTGTTTCATACCCTCTCCTTTCTTTCTTATTTACTTTATTGCAACAGGGGCAGTTAGCTACCCTGTTTGTACAGCATGAGTTATGATGCTAACTCATCTTTTGCTGAGTCAGTAGGCAATATGTGCAGAAACATCATGAACTTGCTTCAGCTGAACAGCATTGAACTTGTCTGTTGACTGAGCTGGGAGACTGGCAAGAGTCCACAGAGTAATCACATGGAACTCATTGAAATTCACTGTCACCACTGTGGTATTTAATTTGCTGGAAGCTGGTTACAGAGAAGTGAGAATAAAATTCCAAAGGAAAACAAGCAAGAAACAGCAGAACAACAGAGCCAGACAGAACAGCAGAACTGATTCAGACAGAAGATAGGGTCTGTGGTGCTTTTCATGTGTCTGTTTTCCGTAGACTTGATTACAGAACATAAATTAAGAAATACTTCTTCTTGAGCTGAGAAACACTCACACGTCTTTTACTGAACCCTTCTATTTTCTGATATCAAATACAAATTGTGTTATGTTCACAGGTCAAAAGAACGCATATTCTATCCTGTTAAAATAACTGAACCTAATTTTTCACTGATGGCTGAGATGAGAGTTAAAGTGCTGTTTGAATTAGATTTCCCTGTTGTGTTCTAATGTATACATGCATAATGTATGCTAGAGGTCAAAAGCATATTATGTTGGAAGCTGCTAGTTACAGACTTTAAGCATTTAGTTTATAGGACCTCATGAGGGCCATGATCACAGCTGATGTCTTGAAGAAAACTTTGTATAGTGATATTTTTGAGGAATAGGGTACCCCTACTTCATACCAGCTCCATGCATTGCAAGACCGCAGAGATTTTTCTTGCGTGCTCCTACATCTATGATGTTCCTACAGGATGCTAGAAAAGGAAGGATGGTCTCTTACCATTCACTGCTGTCCGTTGAGAAGCCTGTGCCATCCTATATATTTCCTAAATATTTATTTTTCATTTGATTGGAATGTATGCCTCTCAGTCAGCACATCTGTATTTTTTAGAAGTTTCTGAAGTTTTTACTTGTGTTTAGTAATTTTGCTTTTATTTATATCTGATTCAAATGCTTTTACTGGTTTGGATATTAAAAATATAAAGGAGGTAGACTGAAGATGGTTGCAGCAAACTGCAGCTTGGTTAAATATAACTTGCTAAACGACTTAAAATACAGATGACAGATTTTGATAATGCTAAAATTTATGTGCACATAATAGATGAATGTGTGTTCAGAAGCAGAAACGAAATAAAACTAATGTAAATTCTAAAATCAGCTTAGCTGGAACTACAACCACTTTTAGTAACCCTCAAAAGCAAACGAGCTTGAGTTTTTCTGTGTTCCTGAAGGTTTTTAAGTATTTGAGGATTTTCACCTTAACTCTGCAGTTCTAGGCAGTGTTTTGTGAAAAATACTCTTTATCATTTTGAGCCGTCAGATACTCACGTGTATATTTTACATTTGACTAATAAGTATCTAGGATTTTGTGTCTCAATTTCATTGAGTGGGTGTAACTATAGTTCAGATACTGTACTGAAGTATTAAATTCTTTATCATGAGAGTCATTTCAATAATTTCAAAATAGCAAATATTAGTATGGGTTGATCAAGAATTCCATGTCCTGGGGCTCTAATGGTTTTGATAGAAGTCATTGCAAAGATTAAAAAAAAAAAAAAAAAAAAAAGTAGCGGTGTAATTTTATGACATATTGTAGTTCAGAGTATGCTTAAGTTTTTTTAAAAATCTCATTCTTTGTTGTGATTTGGCTCATGCTGACCTACCTTACATTGCATTTTAGTACCCTTCCACTAACTTTGTCCTGATATACCCTGTATTCTTGGACTAAGTCCTTCATAGATTCATGTTTAAGAAAACAGATGTCTCATACTTTATGAGAAAGGAAATTCCTCTGAGCAGTAAAACAGCTAAATAACTGAATATAGCACATTCAGCAAAGAGTAGGGGTACTAGTACCTCCGTCCTAGAATCATAGAATCACAGAATCATCAGAGTTGGAAGGGACCTTTAAAGGTCATCTAGTCCAACTCCCCTGCAGTGAACAGGGACACCTACAGCTGGAACACGTTGCTCAGAGCCCTGTCCAGCCTGACCTTGAAGGTCTCCAAGGATGGGGCATCCACCACCTCTCTGAGTAACCTGTGCCTGTGCTTCACCACCCTTATCCTAAAAAACTTTTTCCTTATATCTGGTTTAAATCTGACCTCTCTCAATTTGAAACCATTTCCCCTTGACCTATCACAACAGACCCTGCTAAAGAGTCTGTCCCCTTCTCTCTTGTAGCCCCCCTTTAGAAATTGAAAGGCTGCTGTCAGGTATCACCAGAGCCTTCTCTTTTCGAGACTGAACAGCCCCAGCTCTCTCAGCCCGCCTTCATAGGAGCGGTGCTCCAGCCCTCTGATCATCATTGTGGCCCTCCTCTGGACTCCTCCAACAGCTCGATAACCTTCTTGTGTTGGGGGCCCCAGAACTGGATGCAGTGCTCCACATGAGGTCTCATGAGAGTAGAGTAGAGTAGAGAGGCAGAATCACCTCTCTCATCCTGCTGGCCACGCTTCCTTTGATGCAGCCCAGGATGCGGTTGGCTTTCTGGGCTGCGAGGGCACACTGGTGGCTCACGTCCAGCTTGTTATCCCCCAGCGCCCCCAAGTCCCTTTCGACAGGGCTCTGCTCAATCCTTTCATCCCCAGCTTGTATTGATAGCAGGGGTTGCCACGACCCAGGTACAAGACCTTGCACTTTGCTTTGTTGAAGCTCATGACGTTCTCCTGGGCCCACAGCTCGAGCTCGACGTCTCTCTGGATTGCATCTCATCCCTCAGGTGTGTCGACCAGGCACCACACAGCTTGGTGTCATCCGCAAGCTTGCTGAGGGTGCACTCGATCCCACTGTCCATGTCATTGATGAAGATATTAAAGATATTATCCTGTTTGTGTTAGAATCTTCAAGAGTGGAACAAGTTACAAAAGCATCTTTTGCTGACAGTGTGTAGTTAGCAGTATCACAATATAAGCAAACATAGGTGTTAGTCATTGACATCTTGATGCTGTACCCCATTTTTTCCTGGTAAAGGTGTGCTGGTATTGGGAAACTGTTCAAACTCCCTATTCCTACCACTGCAAAAAAGGAGGCTTAAAAATTGTGGAAAGGTGTGTGATGATTTATTTCCCATGGTGGTTTAGCTTCTATGGATGCTGTAAACTTTCTCAAAAATACATCAACACTCTTAGCAACTGGCAATAGTATCAGAAGTCCTGTTCTGCTTGGGAAAAGGGAAAAAAAACAGCAACCCAGTTTAACAAACCAAATGAAATCCTAATGTAAGTCATGCCATCAGAGAAAAAAAATTGAGAACATGTCACTTCCAAGGAAGTTTAGAAAGGTCAATAAAATTTGTCTTGATATGAACAATATTGGAAAATGGGCAGGAGAGGAGATCATTTTCTGTGCCATAGGCTACATGTACTACTGTGACATTCAGTCTGACAGGATAACAGGACATCATAACATAGAATCATAGAATGGTTTGGGTTAGAAGGGACCTTAAAGGTCATCTAGTTCCAACCCCTCTGCCATGGGCAGGGACACCTCCCATAGACCAGGCTGCTGAGAGCCCCATCCAGCCTGGCCTTGAAGACTGCCAGGGAGGGGGCATCCAGAGCCTCTCTGGGCAGCCTGTGCCAGTGTCTCACCACCCTCACAGGAAAGAATTTCTTCCTAATATCTAGCCTAAATCTCCCCTCTTCCAGTTTATGGCCATTACCCCTTGTCCTATCGCTACACGCCCTTCTGAAGAGTCCCTCTCCAGCTCTCCTGTAGCCCCCCTTCAGGTACTGGAAGGCCGCTACCAGGTCCCCCCGGAGCCTTCTCTTCTCCAGGCTGAACAGCCCCAACTCTCTGAGCCTGCCTTCGTAGGGGAGGTGCTCCAGCCCTCAGCATCTATCCTATTGTCTGATTGGGTGTAGTTGTCACTTTAAGTAAAAACTATAGATTTTTATTCCCATTTTTTATTTCTAAATATCTTTATGCTCAATGGATATTTTGCAGGAACTAACAGGAAAGCTGTTTGTTCTGTACCTAAACATTAATTAGAGAATTCTTAATTCACTTTTAAAGAAAGTGAATTTGTCCAGCCAAATCAGGCTCAAAACCGGGGCAGATTTTACAAAAACAACAGTCTGTTAATGATCTGAGTATCCACAGACATGAACCTTGGAAACAGCATTCTTCATGAACAGACTCTTAAAGTGCTTCGATGGGGGATGAATGAGGTAGTGGTGAGCTAAGAATGAGAATGTTACTCAGAGATGCAAAGCTACATGTGTTCCAGCGTCAGATATAACACAGTTTTATCCACAAGTGATGAACTTTTTTCATACAGATTCATCTAGGGTATAGATTCATTTAGGGTAGTAATAAAATACATAAGGTAAAATATACCTCATCAACAGGGCATAGCGCTTTCCTGTTAATAGAAGCCTGGCTTCAAGGAAATGCACCATTGCCATCTCACCAGACAGAAAAAACAGTGATTTGCAAGCTAGCTTTATGGTCTGACTGTCCATAATTAGAAAATTCCTCTGAGTCTTTGTTCTCTCACTTCTTACACAATGTAAATGGAAGAACAAACTATTTGTAAGTTATTGTAGTCCTATGTTTGAAAAGTCAGTGTTGCTTGTTTTCATCTTGATTTTCCATCAGTCTTTTGACATCAAATGCAATAGAAAAATAAACACTTTGCTTTGCAAGTGAAGCACTTGCGGTTGATCTCAAATTCTCATTCACCTGTGTAATCTATATGCTATCTTCCTGAGTATTAAAAAAAATTCTGACTTGTACTTTTCAATCTTAAAACAGTCTTGTTCTAAATTCTCTGTGAAATTTCTGACCTTCTGCCTTCTGGAAGAAAAAAACGGGGTTTAACAGCAATTTGAGTAATGCTCATTGACTTTTTGAGAGTAGCACAAGTCCAGTCTGTCTGAAACTAAAAAAAGAAATACCCTTTTTCAGTAGCTATTAAATAAGAGTTTTCTGTAGAGTGACATTTGTTTGAAATTCACTGTGTCAAAGGAAGACCTCATTAATTGAAAAAGATGAATGAAGGATAATCTAGCAATTTCTTTTGAGTATACCAGCTACATTTTTTATTTACATAGTGAGAAGGACCGAATTTCCAAATAATAAAGATTAACCAAAAAAAAAAAAAAAGAGCTAGTATTATTTTAGACTACATAAGCATTAATAGTTTTTTCTTTTTTTTTTTTTTTTCCCCAGGTCTGTTTTTGACTTGTGATCAAACTCAAAATTTTTATGCTTTCAAACAAAATGTCAAGAAGATTAGGGCATCAATTTTTAAGTGAAATGGCAATCACAATTATAAGGTCTTCAATTTTAATTAATTTTGTAATCTTGGCAGTAAGCGTGGCCTTCTATTACTGAAAAATATTTGAAAACTATATTGGGAAAACTATCTTTACAGAGAATTAATTTGTCAAGCTGATTAGAATCATGATTATCAACTCAAGTTGCTTGATAATCACTGACAACTTGGTGATAACAGAAATATGAAACTAATTTTTCATTGTGAACTTGCAGTATGTCCCACTTGTTAAGGACATAAACTGATGAAACTGGGAATTTAGAAAGTCATATTCCTTACTTGCGTTTTATTAAATCATATGATTTAGTCTATCATCCAGGTCTCAGGCTATGAGTGATAACAAAAAACAAAATTATGGCTTAGTTGTCCGTTCACAGACCTGATATTTAAATCAATTGTGGTATCAATTCATGTTTATTGTCACCTCTTTAAGACACTACAGAATACTTTTAATTTTACAAAATTGAATGAGAAAACAAAATTACATTTTTCTGATGTATGTCCTCTGCATTTTTCATGAGAAACCATGCTTTTGTATTCCATCGCTGGTAGACAGAAAAGATACTAGGAAGCCCTAACTCTGATTCAAACTGCTGTAGCACATCTGTTTCCCCTTCTTCCCTTAGTCCACTGAACCCATTTGGGATCTTATTTTCTTGTTCATTTCTTCTCTGAAGTCCAGTGCCAGAGCAATGGTTGTGTGCAACCTCTTTCTAGAAGCCAGAATAACAAATGTTTTCAAATTACCTTAACAGTCTTTCTTTGAGCTTAAAATGGAGGAAAACCAAAATTAAAATGAGTACTCACTGAGCAAGAGAGGGAAGGAGTAATTAACAAAAACAAAACCTATGGTAAAAACATGGTATTTCCATAGGCAATACTAGTCTTGTAAATCTTAATCACTATCAAAACAATTTTCAAATGTCCTGCAATTAAAGTGGAAAACAATCAAGTGACGTGGATACTCTAAGACACTGGAAGAACAGTAAAAATACCGGTACAACCTAGTGTTGAAACAGCAGAGATCAGTGGGGTCTGTGTTTCTTGGGCTGGTCAGGCAGGCTTAGGTTGAACCTGAGCACTACAATCAGTGCTACTTCTCTGCAGCCTGGATATCGAACCTGTCACTTATTCCACTGCTGTGTAGATACTTAACTGTGAAACTAGTATGTCGTGTTAGCAGACCTATCTCCTAAACTGCAGTACATCAATTTGTTGGTGCTCAACTTTAAATGCTGAAGACTTGCTTTCCAAAACTCCAGGGTTCTTCTGTCTAAGGGGGAACAGGCAATAAGTATCTCTGGAAAACTGGCTGGGAGATTTTTCAAGTCGTGTAGTCCAAATAGTAAACAGCATCAGGTAACTATGCTATGCCATAGCTGATTTTGCTCTTTGCAAAATTGGTGGAAAAACTTTTCTTGTCAAATGCTCAATATGTACAGCTGGCAGGCACCACCTAGGTTCTTTGTATACATTATTTGTGTAATTCATTATAGCATCATTTCTGTGATAGGAGAACAGAATACACAGAAGTTTAACTCAGCATTGACAGAAAACATTTTTAAGACATGCAAACTTGCATGAAAGTGAAATAGCACTGTTTACACTGTGGAAACAGCACGAAGCAGTAGAACCACAGCTGTCTGTGCCTAGCTAGGAGGATTAGAGCAGGCATTTCATTGCGTTACTGATGCCGGGTTCCAGGCCTGAGTGAGCCTTATGAAACTGATGGTTTTCTGTTTGAAATTCTACTCTGTATTTTGAAGAGTGTGAGCTTAATAGCTTGCATTAGAACCTGAAGGTGAATTTTGCAGTTTCCCTGGAAGAGCCATTCGTAGATACCTCATCTTACCTCATTTTTGTTCATTTTATTTTATTTTATTTTATTTTATTTTATTTTATTTTATTTTATTTTATTTTATTTTATTTTATATTTTTATTTTATTTTATTTTTTTATCATCAGTGGAAAGATAGTGTTAATTGCAGATACCTCTGGATGAAGATATGAATTCACACCCAACAAAAAGCAGATGACTTTTTATATGGTCTGATAGTGATAGGACAAAGGGGAATGGTTTTAAACTAAAAGAGGAGAGATTTAGATTAGCTGTTAGGAGGAGATTTACTCAGAAAGTGATGAGGCCCTGGCACAGGGCCAGGCTGCCCAGGGCCTATCCAGTCTGGGGATGGATACCGCTGGGGATGGGGCACCCACAGCTTCTCTGGGCAGCCTGATCCAGTGGGTGGCAAAAAGCCCATGGCAGGGGGTAGGAACTGGGTGAGCTTTAAGGTCTCTTCCTACCCAAGCCATTCTGTGGTTTTATGAATAGCTCTTCTGACTAAGTCATTTGCTTGAGACAACTCCACTGAGGTTGTTAGCAGCTGACAAATATACTTACAAAGGAATTTGTATTCCTTGGGGTGCAATATAGGCAATAACAAATCAGAAAAGGAAAGAGTGGTGAAATAATCCAGTCTCTAAATCATACTCAAAAAAAAAATTTCTCTTTTGCAGAGAGTGGAATTACAGAAGACAAATCTTTTCCCAGTAGTTGCTTTTGCTGGCATTTATTCTCTGTATGTTTTGCAGACTTCAGTAGTTGTGTAACAGCGTAAGTTTTCCCTAGTCACACAGATGTGTGTTAAGCCATCTTGCTTAAACTTGCTAATATAATTTAAACTGCCTGTCTTTGCATGTGGTGGATGATGGAACACCGTAACATGGTCACATTCATCAGCAGAGTGTTGGTGGAGCAATTAGCCAACCATTAGGCAGCACTGAGCAGTTAAAGTTGGAGTTACCATTGGCTGGCAGCAGTACACATCACAAGGCTTGTGTCACTGAATTAATCTACGTGTTGAATCAGAACATTTGAATGTTAGAATCACAAGGCTAATTTCACTGTCAGACTAAACATTTGATTCAAGTTACAGTTGAGTGGTTTGTGCTTGTACTTTTGAATGTGCAAACTGTCTTTTTAATGGCAAATCTTTTAAAGGCAGAGATCTCTAACCATTATTCCATGCAGGTCACTAGTAAATCATTTGATAATTCTAGAAAATGCATATTTGGATACATTTTTTCTTCAGTAGCTAGGCTAGGTGTAGTATATCTTGTAAGTGTATTCTATTCATAGAATAGGGCATTGCCATGGCATGTTATAGTCTCAGAGCTATTTTGTGATATAGAATGTCACATAGTATTTCTTACATATTTTTAAGGCTTAATTCTCAATGTTCCTGCACTTGTGAAGAGAATGCAAAATGGCACTTCTTTTATATGTCTCTTTTTATATCTTATTCACATCAATTTCCCACTGGGGAAATTATCTGCATAAAAGAGAAAAGCAGTGACTCAGAATTTTTAACTCATGTCTGCATAATGATTCTAAGATTTTTCTTTGCATCTTTTTGTTTTTTTTTTTCCTGAATCTTTTTGGTGTGATTACACAAACAGTTTGTGAGTACACAAACTGTACTTTATCACTTAAAGTGATATTTATGCTATTGGGTGTACAGCATGAATATTCAGGACTGTCAAGACCAAAGTTTGAGTTCCCTGAGTGCTCATGCATGTTCCTTTGAAATAAGTATTTTATAAATCTTTGTACTGAAGTATGTTGACCACCTGAATGTTCAGAGTGAATACAGAAGTGATGTTAAGCTGATGAGAAATAATACTTTAAAACATAACTCCTAGTCATTACATGTAGCTGTATTTCACTGCCTTTCATAATTCTGCAGCTTTAGTCATCTTCTGTCCATTTTAACAGTTACAAAGCACAGATTTCCTGTGGTAGCCAGATCATCATACAAGTTAAGAAGATGGATTTCTGGGAGTCTGTAAGCTTAAAATTTTTAAATGTCCCTTATCCTCATACCAACAGAAGACAGGACTGTTTCTACGTAGCAGAATATTAATTAGATAATGACAACTTGATCTTCAGTCTTGAATAGCAAAAAAAGACTACTCTTAAAAGCAAATATCAAGATGCAACATTTTCCTTGCTGCTGTCCTTCTCTCTCTGTGTTTTCAGGAGTCATGGGTCCTTGACTTCTGTTTAAAATTGCCACAGTAATCTGAAGAGCAATATTTCCTTCCTGTTGGATCCGAGAACATTTACGTGGTCTGAACACATTAGGGGAGTTAAGATGTCTGAGGATTATTATAGATTATACACATAGACATGTATGTGGTCTATAATGCATCTCTAATCAGCTTAATTGAAGCTAAAGGCATTTTTTTGCATGGTGGCATACATCTTTTTGTCTCTTTTGTGGTTTAAAAACCTTGACACTTGTCGTTGAAATAAAGTAAATCAGGATTTGTATGGTAAGAATACGAGAATAGTTCTTTATTTTACAAAGAATAAAAATAATTCACATTGTTTTCTTTTTCTATTTGTTTCTGTGGGAATCCTTAAAAAAAAATCCTTTCTGCAGCTTAAGGTAGCTGCTTTCCTGACTTGGAACCTCTGCAGAGAGCCTCATATGCACCTAGGCTTCATTCTTGCATTGAATATATCTGCTTTTGGCTACCAGCTGATTCTTACAAAAAATTCAGAATTCAGATTTTATATAAATTATAAATTTATAAAGAATGCTGGTTTTGGATATTCACAGGAGACTTCCAAACGCATTGGCTATGTCAAATATTGGTGTACATCACAACAGCAACAGTTTATCTGTCATCCTGCAGATGCTAACCATTAAACAAAACAAAAGGAAAAAAAAATCCATCCCCTTTCTCTCCATATACCAACTCAATGCTGCTCCCTGAAATACATAGTTAGGCAGACAGGTAGGTAGGAAGGTAGGTAGATAACAAGAAATAATGTAATTTGTTGTAAATGATGAGTGTCTCCCTCTAGAAGTGATTAATAATTTGAGAATATGAAGACTGTCACACCCGTTTCTTTCCCTTCTGTTATTTTCCATCTACCCAGTCATGGTTGGTACACCATGCCTATTTTAACAGCAAAAGATGCTAGTCAGAGAAAGTGTATAGTTTTAAAATCTTTTGTTTGTGGTGCTTGGGAAATGGCAATATTTGGCTATTCCCCAGTTATTCATACCACAATTACCATTGTTGTTATTTTATTTCTGCTGGTGAATATAATAGTATTTTTATAAGCCCCTATCCCAAATGTAAATTAAAAACAAACTCAAAATAACAAGGCGACTTTTTAAGCATATTTTTTCTTAATTATGGCTGCTCCCTTATGTCCACAGTGAAGGAATAAAGAAGGCTAGAAAACAACTTAAGATTCCCATCAAAATCTTAGCTTCAAATAAAGAACTTTGTTAATGTTGAATTTGCCAATAGTTTAGCAGTACTTCTTGCAGAAAGGAGGCAAAAAAACCTGCTTCTCACCGGAAATTAAATACTGAAGGACATAATTAGGACTCAGCAAAATCCTGTGCAGCACTACCTTGTATTTCTTTCTGCTTTGTCTCTTTTCCTCTTTCTTCTTTAGTTTACATTCCTTAAATCATAGAATCATAGAATGGCTTGGGTTGGAAGGGACCTCAGAGATCATCTAGTTCCAACCCCCCTGCCGTGGACAGGGCTGCCAACCACTAGCTCACTAGATCCAGCTGCCCAGGAACCCATCCAGCCTGGCCTTGAACACAGCAGGGCATCCACAGCTTCTCTGGGCAGCCTGTGCCAGCTCCTCACCACTCTCTCAGTGAAGAATTTCTTCCTGATGTCCAACCTAAACCTCCCCTCTTTCAGTTTTAGCCCCTTCCCCCTTGTCCTACCATTATCCACCTGTGCAAAAAGTCGGTCCCCCTCCTGCCTGTAAGCTCCTTTCAAGTATTGGAAGGCCGCAATGAGGTCTCCCCGGAGCCGTCTCTTTTCCAAGCTGAACAGTCCCAACTCCGTCAACCTTTCCTCACAGGAGAGGTGCTCCAGCCCTCTGATCATTTTGGTGGCCCTCCTCTGGACCCGCTCCAACAGCTCCACATCCCTTCTGTACTGGGGGCCCCAGGCCTGGACACAGTACTCCAGGTGAGGTCTCACAAGGGCAGAGTAGAGGGGGACGATCCCCTCCCTCTCCCTGCTGGCCACCCCTCTCTTGATGCAGCCCAGGATGCCATTGGCCTTCCTGGCTGCAAGAGCGCACTGCTGGCTCTTGTCCAGCTTTTTGTCAATCACGACGCCCAAGTCCTTCTCCGCAGGGCTGCTCTCAAGGAGTTCTTCTCCCAGTCTGTACACACACCTGGGATTGCCCCGACCCAGTTGCAACACCTTGCCCTTGGCCTTGTTGAACCTCATGAGGTTCTCGTGGGCCCACTTTTCCAGCGTGTCCAGGTCCCTCTGGATGGCATCCCTTCCTTCAGGGGGATCAACTGCACCACTCAGCTTGGTGTCATCAGCAAACTTGATGAGTTTAGGGTGCACTCGATCCCACAGTCTAAGTCATTGATAAAGATGTTGAAGAGCACCGGTCCCAAGATGGACCCCTGGGGGTCACCGCTCGTGACCGGCCTCCACCTGGACGTAGAGCCATTGACTACAACCCTTTGGCTGAGACCCTCCAGCCAGTTCTTTATCCAGCGAACAGTCCACACATCAAATCCACATCTCTCCAGTTTAGAGATAACGATATGGTGCGGGACCATGTCAAAGGCCTTGCACAAGTCCAGGTAGACGACATCCGTTGCCCTCCCTTGGTCTACCGATGCTGTCCCTCCATCATAGAAGGCCACCAGATTGGTCAGGCACGACCTGCCCTTGGTGAAGCTGTGCTGGCTGTCTCGGATCACCTCCTCATCTCGCATGTGCCTTAGCGTCTCCTCCAGGAGGATCCACTCCATGATCTTCCCAGGCACAGACGTGAGGTTCACCAGCCTGTAGTTCCCCGGGTCTTCCTTTCTCCCTTTCTTAAAAATGGGAGTGGTTTCCCTTTTTCCAGTCACCAGGGACCTCACCTGACATCCACGACTTTTCAAATATGATGGAGAGCGGCTCGGCAACCACATCAGCCAACTCCTTCAAGACCCTGGGATGCATCCTGTCTGGCCTCATAGACTTGTAAACATTCAGTCCCATCAGGTGGTCTTGGACTTGCTCTGCTCTTACACTGGGAAGGATTTTGCTCCCTCCATCCCCAGTTGGATTTTCAGGGACATGAGAGACCTTGGCAGCCTGGCCGGCAGTGAGGACCGAGGCAAAGAACTCATTAAGTACCTCAGCCTTATCCACATCTGAGGAGGCCAGTTCCCCCTTTCCATCCATTCATAAATAGGAACTCCAGTGCTCAAAATCATTGCATTGGTGATGAACTGTAAGTCGTGTTTAAATAAATGTAATTCATATAGAAAAAGAATGTTAGTGTTTCTTAAGATTGGATCCTGTTTGCTGATGTGTGTTGGATCTGAATAATTTGATTAAAGATCAAACTCTAAGGAGCTTTCATTAGCATGCGAGTTCAACTAGACGATCTCCAGAAGTCCCTTCCAACTATGACTCTGTGATTCTATATGTCTTTCACAGGGCTTAGTAAACACTGCTTTACCAAAAGTAAGGAAACGAAATGATAGCATTTGAAGGTTTCCTGGGGGAGATATCACACACCTCTTGATGTCTCTATCTGCAGAACTTTTCTTATACTGCAAGGTACCATTTAAGAGTGAAGGTTCTGCAAAGATTTATTAATGTTTTGAGCTGCAAGTCATCATGACTCAACCAAATAAGACCTCTTAGACTATTTAAGATAAAGATCCTTCCACGGCCCTTCAGATAAGGCCTTGATTGTTTAGGAACATGCTGAGAGAAAGTGTTCCTCTGAAACCTGAAACTGTTTTTTTTTTTTTTTTTTTATTTTTTTTTTTTTTTTTTTTTTTAATTTTGCATATTTATTTTCCTTTAAAATACTCTACAGCAACTGAGGACATGATGCTAGTTCGAAATCAGTCTAAATTGAATGTTACCCTGTTGAACTGAATATAATTGCAAGAGTGAAGGAGTTTTTTATTTATGTAATGTAATTGCATAATTAATGTAATTAATTACATTAATTAATTAAAATTACATTGTGAAGCACTTGTCACTAAAATAATTTAGTTATATAGATAACTAGAAGGGATTTACTCCCTTATAAGACTGTTGTGTCTCTCTAGTACCTTCAGTGAAGCGAATTCTAGGTTTGCACAGGTGCTTCAGAGGCAGATTTTACTCTCCTGCAGTAAGTGCAGATGAATGTGAAGTACTTTGTGGCTAGTATTACATCAGACGAAGAACCTGTCACTGGCCTTGTTGACATGTCACCCAGATGGCAAGACTATGCAGAGGTTTGTGTGGCACTGTTCTGCAGGACTGGGCTCAAAGTGCTTTAGTGCTAGCTGCTGTGTCTGTGCAGCATTCCAAAAAATGTAGTCTGGATTAGCTGGTAATTTCTTTCATGAAATTTAACTTCAGAATAAGTGACTTTCATTATCTCTTTTTAATTTAAAAACAAACAAACAAACAAACACAAAACTGTATTACCATCATTGCAGATCACATGCAGCCTTCGAGTCTTCATTCACTTTGGCTGTTTGAAGGTTTTTACACTTACTTTACAAAATGATTAGTAGTATCATTTTGTGACTTCATGTCATTTAGCTGGTATTGCTTCCAGATCTCTCTTGGGGTCACAAGGCCTGACCGTGGCATAAGGTCAGGGTGCTTGGTGGGCTCTGATCAGTAATTTACTTTCTTGTAATGAAAGGGCCTGTTTAGTTTGACACTTGTGCTGCTGTCAGAGGCAATGAGGGTCAGCAGTTGTGGTGACAAATTGTTTTTGACAAGATTAATGACCCCAATGTAGAAAAGTCTGCAGCCTTGATAGCAACTGCAGAATAACTGGCTAGCTCAGCCAAACACAGAATGTGTTAAAATCCCAAATCCTCTCTGGCAGGCCCATTATGCCATTCAGCAAAAGGGGTGGAAGGTTGCCATCAGCTTCTATAGTGATACAAAAGCATCAATGGTCTGTATTTCAATCAATTCAGTTTGTCTGGTGGGACATCAGGACACTGAAGGAAACAATTGAGCCTTTCAGGCAACGTTCATACTATACATTGAAGCAGAAATCAAAGAGGAATCTTCATAAAAGACCTTTAGACCCCTGTGGACAATAGCAGTTTGTCATGTTTCAGGTAAGTGTTTGTACGTATGTATATTGAATTAGATAAATGCAAAACGCTTATTCAGGTTTTCCACAGATATTCAGGCTGTAGGAAAAAGCAATCAAAGTCAAATAATAAAGATCATGTGAGTAATAGAGTAACAGTTGTCATGTACTTAATGGAGAGTGTTTAGTGTCTGATAGTGTTCATAAAGAGAATAAATCACTATAGAATGATACACTTAACCTCAGTTACTTACAATCTGTGATGGGTTTGGAAGCATAGGACATGCTGTTAAGAAGCAGCAGAAGGTCACTACTAGCCGAGGTAGCAAAGGTGATTAGATGTGGGGCCTTCTTATGAGCAAACACTGACTGACGAAACAGAATCCACAGCACCATATTCTTGCCAGCAATGTCTTCATTAACATCATACTTATTCTTTCTGGGATCTGATTTCCATTATGACTAACTATGAAAAAAAATATTTTTCTGCAAGTGGTTAGTTTTATACAGGAAATAACATTTGCTAGTGTTCTGCACCCAGAACTTCAATTGAGCCCTCCTTGAGTCAGCTCTGAAGTCTGAAATTCACACTCTTAACAGAAAAGATAATGTTATATGAACCTAATCATGCCTGTGTACAATCCTATGAATAACAAATACCTGTAAGATTTACCAATATACCTTGAAGTGTAGTACAAATACAAGATCTGCTCACCCTGTATTAGGACATCTGTCCAGCCAGATGCTCATCTCTTCAATAACAATGTAAACAGGAAGTTATTGTGAAGCAGAAACTCCGGACAGGTATGGTGTAGTAGACCACCACTCTGCTGTGTTTTCAACTGTTCATGTGGTGCACAACAATTGCACTTTAAGCATTGCACTTGATTAGAAGGTGGGCATAAATCCAGGCTCATATTTAGCCTTTTGTTTCTGCTAGATCGTGTAAGCTTTACCTGATATCCATCTTCAGTTAGTCTTTGTGTTATGTGATTATCAATATTTGTATCATCTGGTTTTGTTTTAATGGCACAGACCTTTCAAATACAAAATAAAGGGTTTTTTTTTTTTTTTTGACAGTTAAAAACAACAAGCATGATGTTTTCAGCCAGTAGTGCAAAAATAGCTCTAATATGGCTTGTAGCTTCTTCAAGACATTGTTCCACTGTGGGAAAAGATTCAATTCAAGGACTATTGAATGTTGCAATGATTCAAAATGGATGAGGTAAATGTTGTCAAGGGGAAATACATACTAAGAAGAATGCAATGTCCAAAGGAGAAGGGAAAAAAAACCTTTCATGCAGTGGTGATATGTTTTAAGGATAATTATTTACTGAGTCATCTTTTTTTTTGTTTTGGTGAAATTCAAAGCTTCTCATCCTTTCTTCAGAAAGTTGCACAGCTCATCCCCTACTTGATTCTCTGAAACTGCAGGTACCTGAGGTTTTGTTCTTGTTTGCTATGCCCATGAGCCGTAAAAATTGTGTACAGTCATTAACCTATTGGCATCTAAAATGTTCTCTAGGGGTCTCTCAACCAGTTGTAGTGCCACAAATACTACAGAAATAAATAAATGTCCTGTAAGTCACTTACTGAGAATATGCTTCACTTGAGGAGTGGTATACTTCCTTAACTTTAGTAATATGCCATACATAGCATCCTGTATCTTCCTGTTCTTATTTCATGCATCTCTTTCTTCCACACTGTTTTATGCTCTGGACTTGGTTTCTCTCATCCCAGCCTTATGCTTTATTCCCAAAGTATGCTGCTTCTGTAAACTCTGTAAACTCTTCAACACTTCCCTCAGAAATTGTAATCTGATGCTTGATAAGTAAAAAAAACAAACAAACAAAAACAACTTATATTCACCAAGATTCCACAACTCCACTAAAACCCTGTACTTATTACTTTATACCTCTGTTTAGTTTTTCTTGCTCTTGATCTCTTGAGATTTACACCAGCTGAAACCCTGCTTTTATAGTGAGAACTACTCATGTAAGATGTGTAAGAGAGTCATCTACTTACACATTTAAGAGAAAGAAATGCATTGCTGGATGCGTTGGTGGATCTGTGCTGTACAGCAGTGAAACTAGTTTATTCCCAAATGACTTAATAATTCTGTTTCTGCTTCGTTGCCATACCTCTTCTCTTGAACTCCAAGAGAAGAACAGTGTTCAGTACACCTGTAAGCCATGCCTGGCATGAAATAAGTATATGCTTATTTTATTAAGTGTAGAATCATAGAATCATAGAATGATAGAATCATAGAATGGTTTGGTTTGGAAGGGACCTCAAAGATGATCTAGTTCCAACCCCCCTTCCATGGACTGGGTTGCCAGCCACTAGCTCAGTAGGTCAAACTGCCCCATATCCTTATCTCTAAACTGGAGAGATACGGATTTGATGGGTGGACTGTTCGTTGGATAAAGAACTGGCTGGATGGTCTCAGCCAAAGGGTTGTAGTCAATGGCTCTACGTCCAAGTGGAGGCTGGTCACGAGCGGTGACCCCCAGGGGTCCGTCTTGGGACCGGTGCTCTTCAACATCTTTATCAATGACTTAGACTGTGGGATCGAGTGCACCCTAAACTCATCAAGTTTGCTGATGACACCAAGCTGAGTGGTGCAGTTGATCCCCCTGAAGGAAGGGATGCCATCCAGAGGGACCTGGACACGCTGGAAAAGTGGGCCCACGAGAACCTCATGAGGTTCAACAAGGCCAAGGGCAAGGTGTTGCAACTGGGTCGGGGCAATCCCAGGTGTGTGTACAGACTGGGAGAAGAACTCCTTGAGAGCAGCCCTGTGGAGAAGGACTTGGGCGTCGTGATTGACAAAAAGCTGGACAAGAGCCAGCAGTGCGCTCTTGCAGCCAGGAAGGCCAATGGCATCCTGGGCTGCATCAAGAGAGGGGTGGCCAGCAGGGAGAGGGAGGTGATCGTCCCCCTCTACTCTGCCCTTGGAAGGCCTCAGCTGGAGTGCTGTGTCCAGGCCTGGGGCCCCCAGTACAGAAGGGATGTGGAGCTGTTGGAGCGGGTCCAGAGGAGGGCCACCAAAATGATCAGAGGGCTGGAGCACCTCTCCTATGAGGAAAGGTTGAGGGAGTTGGGATTGTTGAGCTTGGAAAAGAGAAGGCTCTGGGGAGACCTCATTGCGGCCTTCCAATAGTTAAAAAGGAGCTTACACACGAGGGACTTACAAGCGGGGGACTGACTTTCTACACAGGTGGGTAACGGTATGACAAGAGGGAATGGACTAAACTCAAAGAGAGGAGGATTAGTTTGGATGTTAGGAAGAAATTCTTCCCTGAGAGAGTGGTGAGGCGCTGGCACAGGCTGCCCAGATGCCCCATCCCTGGCTGTGTTCAAGGCCAGGCTGGATGGGTTCCTGGGCAGTTTGATCCAGTGAGCTAGTAGTTGGTAGATATCTGTTCATTTGTGGCATGTAAATACTGCATGCATGGCTTAACTTTACTAGAAAGATAGATACTAAATAATACTCAGCATCACACTATATTAGCATATTCCTCAACTTTTCCTCTACAAATTTTTGCAATGATCAGTAGCTTTTTTGCCTCACCACAAGAGATCTCTTCTTCTTTAAGCTCTCAGGGTCCCACCATATCTCTTTTGCCACAACAGTAATTTGCTTAAGGTAGTGTCTCAGTACATGGGACTAAACATTCCTCTGTATGATTTAAACCAATGCAGGATTTTACATTGCATTATCTTCTGTTTTGGGGATCTTGAACCTTATAGCACAGTCCCTGTAGCAGGAGGAATAACAATCCTGTGGTGAACTGGAACAGATGTCTGTGGCCATCGCCCTTAGACAGAAGCTGTTATCTGCTGAGCTCTTTCGTAAAAAAATGATGTGTCCCAACCACAGCTTTACAACCAGTAAGTATTACACCAGCAGCACTGCTGGATGTTGTCCTGCATTGTGCCTTCCTTGCTCCTTCACATCCTCTTCTGCGTATTCAGCCTTTGCTATTAATTCCTAATCCTTTGCCTGGTATCTAGACGCATTTGTTGATTTAGAATCCCAGAATCATGGAATGGCTTGGGTTGGAAAGGACTTTAAAGATCATCTAGTTCCATTTAGCCATGGTCCTGCCTGCTTCCAAACCAAGGTCCAGCTGTAATGTTTATACTCCCAGAATTTGGATGGCGTTGTTATTTCAGGCATTAGTCCTGACTCACTGGTGACACAATGAGTGCAGTGAGTACTGTTTGGCCTGACTGCAGCCATGGCCTAACCTGGGCTTACAGCCCTGCACTTACCAGAGCTGGACTGAAATATAGCCCCATCTGTCTTTGCAGTGTGATGTCTGGTGTCAGATTCTGGTGCTTCTTCTGTCAGCTGTGAGGAATGTCTGTAAGAAATGGGTCTTTCCTGAGCACGTAAACTGAGTTACTGATGATGCTGTAGGGAAAAACTGGCTTCTTAAGTTGGGAGATGAGTGAATCTCAGAAAGCTTTATAGCTTTCCCTAACCATGCTCTGGAATGCCGTGCTGCTTCCTTCCTATGTCTTTTCTGATGTTAAGGAGGAGGAAGGATAGGAGGAACTGCAGCCTTCTTCTTCTTTTCTTTTGTATCTGTTAGTTCTTTACACTTCTGTGCATTGCATAGGAAGGAGGAAAATAACTTCTAGAGTTTTCTCATTTTCACTGGTGTGGAGTCACAGAAAAAATCTTTCAGATATTGACTTGGCATGTAGAGGCAGGATAATTTTTTATCCTAAAAAGAAGGTGCCTATTTTCGCATTTAACTTGCTCCTTTTCCTTTTATCTTTCTTTCTCTTTATTTTTTTTTAATAAACATTTCTTCATTTCCACTTTAAATTCAAAGCCTAATCACTAGATTTCAGCTCATTCTACTACAAATAACTGGTAAATATTATCTAACACTACCTTTTCCAGGCTCTGACTGATTTTCTTCCATTGGTTTTCTCATTGCTAGCTAACGTATACCCATCAGTCAGGCTTGTTGGACATCTGAAAAGTTATTTGCCCTCTGATGCCACACCACTCTGGAGAAGTGCAGTGCCACCACCTATAATCTTGTTACCATATTCTCACAGTCTTAGCTGATTCCCTGAATGTCTGTATGGTCTCCTATCTTGCCTTCATGAATCTGGAGATTTTGCTCATCAGGTGTGTTTCTGTAAGCTTTCCTATCTCTATTTTTAACTCACAGGCTCAGGACATGGGAGTATTGTCTGAGTTGTCATGAATTTGGGGATTTAGTTCGAGATAGTCAAAAGCATGTTTTCAGCTGAACAAATCAAATGAAGCAAAAAAAGCTTATTTCTGTCTTTATTCTTATTACAATTCCCAGCAGGGTGGAAGATTAAAGAATTCATACTCCAGATCCAGAAAGAATTTCTAATTTATGCTCTTTCTCCTTTTTAAGATACAAGGCTTAATCCTTTCTTTATAACTTTTTTTTTTTTTTTTTTTTCCAAACTAAACAAACAGGGCCTAATTGGAAAAATCTGAGGGTGCTAAGCAGCCAAGAATAAAAAACATTTACTGAGCTGTGAAGTGAGTTTTGTTGTCAGAAATTTGCATATGGATTACTTGTGAGATGGAAAAGAAACATCCTCTGCCTGTTTGTTATTGCGATGGACTCCCACAGATTACAATGCAAGCACTTCTGCCTTGTTTTCCACGTCTTCTTTTCTGCTATCTGTCTCTCTCAAAACATGAAGTGAATGTTCTCCTATGCTTTGCCATGAAAAGACAGCTGAATGAGTGCTGTCTTTCACCTCTGCTCAGAAAAGGTGAAAGCTAGAATTTCACATGCTGAGTTGTATTACTCAGGTCCCCTTCAACTGGGGATATGTGGCAAAGAAGAAGTAAGGCTGTGTTGCTAAATAACTCAAAATGCATCTCATTCTAAGCTTTCAATTACTTAATTTAATTATTACATATAGGAGTGCAGAGGAAGGGTCCTGGCATGATATTTAGACTAAATCTGTGCAGTACTGGTGTTAAAGACCTACAAGGTGCTGCAGAGCTGTTCAGCTAGCAGTACTATGTTTAGGCACTATAATTATCATGGATTGTAGCCTAAGGATTAGGAAACAAATTCTTCATTCCCTACATATCCCAAATTCCCACTGATTTGTGTGGAAATGATGCATATTCAAGGAATGCAGAATTGGGGCCTGGTTATTATTACTGAACTGTTATACTATGGGCTGGTAGTAATGCACCTATGTTTAAGGTTAAGACCTTGCATGTACTCCATTTTCAGTTGCTTACGTTTTTGCTGAAGAGTAATTTCTAGGGAGTTATCTGATCTGTATTGTTTCAGTAGCCTTACAGATACTAACCTGAACACTTTTAAATAGAGCATCAATTAATCTGATTTAAAACTTGCATGTTTCTTTCTTATCCTTTCTCTAAGAGGAGAAATTCTTAGCAAAGGATGTCCCATTTTGATGTCAGTGAGAAATGTTGCTGCTGTTTCAGAGCTAGTATTTTTGGTGAATATTTATGTATTTACTGGCAAATTCAGCTAAGGGCCAGTGAAAGCAATAAGCAGATTCCTGTCAAGGTCAGCAAATTGTCTCAGCTGAATTAGGAAGAAATCAGAGTGAAAAGTCTAAACATCATTTCTGAATAAAACTTTGATTTTTCTTATTTTGCAATAATATTTCTTTTGAAAATTGCTGAAGTTTAATCTAGAATAGGTTTTAAAATTTCTGAAATTCATAAAATGAACATTTTAATTTGCTCTTTTTTCAGTTTCTAGTTACTTATTTTTGGGACATGTGGGCTGGAGTTTGATAATATATAGAGTATATACAGAGGATATTCTGGATGCCTTGGACCATTCAAGTTAGTGTGATACAACTTAGACCCAAATTAACTAAGTGTTAAAAAGTGCTGAATATTTACTGATGTGTATGACTGTTATTTCTGTATGCTTTCTATGCCTTTCAATTAATTAGAAATATCACAATGTAACATATTCTTGCTTCATTGTTTTCTGCAATAGTTTGCATTAAATTTTTCTGTGAAATAATCATTCTGGAGAGTGCTTGGTGCTTGTTGTAGTTTAACCCACGATAGAAGCAGCCCTGCCAGCTGTGGCTGCCGGCCCCCCCCCCCGCCTCCCCGGAGAGCAGGGGGAGGGCCATGACCTGGTGTCTGTGGTATGGAATACCTCATCATAGGTCAACTTAAGGTAGATGCCCTAACTCCGTTTTCCCCCTGCAACTTCCTAAAATCTCTTCTCATTCTGCATATGCAGATTCGATTATGCTAGAAACCACAACAGTGCTATAGAGCCATAGAATGGCTTAGGTAAGAAGGGAACTTAAAGGTCATATAGTTCCAACCTCCTGCTGTGGGCAGGGTTGCCGCCCACTAGATCAGGCTGCCCAGGGCCCCATCCAGCCTGGCCTTGAACAGCTTCAGGGATGGGGTATCCACAACTTCTCTGGGCAGCCTTGCCAGTGCATCACCACTCTCTGAGTAAAGATTTTCCTCCTAACATGAAATCTGAATCTCCATTGTTTTAGTTTAAAACCATTGTCCCTTGTCCTATCACTGTCAGATCATGTGAGAACTCAGTCTCCCTCCTGTTCATAACCTCTGTTTAAGTACTGGAAGGCCACAGTGAGGTCTTCCTGGAGCCTACTCTCCTCCATGCTGAAAAAGCCCACCTACTTCAGCCTTTCTTTGTAGGAGAGGTGCTCCAGCCCTTCCTCCTCTGGACCCACTCCAGCAGCTCTACATCTTTCCTGTGCTGAGGGCCCCAGGCCTGGACTCAGTACTCCAGGGAGGGCCTCAAGAGGGCAATGTAGACTGAAACACCTCCCAAAAGAAATGTAAGGAGAAACAATAGGTATGGTGTCTATTCCTTAAAGAGAGGGAAAACTGAAGTTAGTATTACACATAGAGGGTAGTTAAGCATCCTTGTAGGCCAGTATCCAAGTGTAGAGGATAGCCATAGCTATGAAGATGCTCAGACTGTGTTCCTAAAAAATTTTCTAAAAGGCTGTGCCAAAACTAAAAAATTGGAAAAATTTATTTATAAGGAGATTTATCTTGGGACCACAATCCCTATGGTGTTTTGGTCACGACAATATAATATAAAACATAATTACTGAATGAGGTAAAGTCTGCTAATCTTAACTACATTCATTCAATCCCCCTGTATGGTCATATCCTTTGCAGTATACATTTAGCCTCAGGTCCTCTGTATAGAAGATGAGTAATGTTTTCCCTCTTGTTTCATATAGATGTTGGAGGGATTCAGATGGAGGGATACAGTGACATTCAAAATGTTATTAACAGGAAAATGCCAAGTTTCTTGGAAAAAAGTAACGGTACCTTTGATTTAATTAGACATCTGAGGTTACTGTGCCAAAGCTGGGTACATTCTCAATTTCAAAAGAACAGTTTTGGCAATACAGGTGTAATTTCCTGCAGTTTATTCAGCAATTAAACTTTTTTTTTTTGTGTGTGTGTGTGTGTGTGTGTGTGAGAGAGAGAGAGAGAGAGAGAGAGAGAGAGAGAGAGAGAGAGAGAACAGATATTTTGAAGGAGAGTTTTTTCCTTCAAGACATCCCCCTGCTTCAATGATGCAAAAGTACTGTCTTGTGTGAAATTAAATGTTACCACTGCATGGTAGTAGACTTTTCTTTAAAACAGCACTGTGAGATTGCAGCTAAATTCTTTTTTCTGTTTCATTTTAAAACACCTACATCACTCAGTTGGCAAAAATAATGAAATTCTCTAACAGAAGCAGAGAACTTGTATCCAGTGTAAAGGATACTGTCAAGTATCTCATATTTCTGAAGAAACTAGCTGAAGAATGTTGGGAAGCCTGTTCTTTGGACTTAATGCTATGATAATATATCTCTTTTAAGTATCAAAGAAAATGTATTATCTTTGTCAAAATGCAGAATTTCAGATGAAAAATATCTTAAATGTCTTACTGTTTCTTTCCAAAGTGGGTGAGATTGGTGGTTCACAGATATGTTTTCATAAATAGTTTGTAATACAGAGAAATAAATAAAATAACTGTTATCCAAGAGGTTTTTCTGTCTTCATGAATGTTTATTGCTTCTGCCAGAATTTGATGAAAAGGGTTCACGTGAACTAGGTGGACCATGAAAACTCCATATATTAAGCAATTTGAACTTCTTATTCTAATGGCTGAAGAGATATTCAAGAGATGTTACCTCCCTGATAGAAAAATGTTAAATAAATTGCAGCCTATGAAATTGGTGAAAAACTGTCCCCCAATGAGGTTGTCGTTGAGAATTAGAGAATCTAAGGCTTTTTTATTTCTTAAAAAGTGAGTTTCTAGGTATCAATGTGAGTCAGAGCTTAAAATTAAGAGAGCTGCCTTTTTTCAAGGTACTGTTTGGTGTATTTTTCCAGCTAACCTTGAACGTATAAATGAAAGTCAAGGCCTGGCCAAGCGTATTTCTTTCTCCTCATCATGTCTTTCCATGTATGCATTGTGCTTTTCTGTCTCAGGAATTTGAAGTGGAACAGCACTTTACATAAACAAGCAACCAATTAAATTATGCTTTTGCTTTAATAAAAACTCTCCAACCAGGTTTTTCAATTAACATCAGTGGCAGTTTGTCAAAACTGGAACCATTCAAACATTTTTCTTTCCAGGCTGACTTCTCTAAAGTACATAATTTCTTTGGACACAAATTTAGTGATTATGGACGTATTCTACTGTGTTCTATCATCTTTTCTTTAGGCAAATGCTGTGCTTCTGAAAGATCAGATGGACCTCTCAGTGCTTAGTTTGTGCTTGGCACTGGTCTGTATGGCTTTTTAAAAATATTTTTTAAAAAAGGAAATCCATGAGAAAATAAATCTGAGCCCTGTAAATAATGAATGGAATTTAGTAGTAGACCGTATGCCAAACAGCAGCTGGCATTCTGTATGTGTGCTCTGGAGTAGAAAGAACCTCTTAACACAGGTTTATAAAAAGTTGTGCTAAAGGCTTTACATTGTCAGCTGTGAGTTATGCACCACGAGTGTATGAGTTTACCAATAGTCTAGTATTTCTAGGAGGTGATCTTACTGCTTTCCTGTCTTTAATATCTTTTTATCTGAAAAACAGCAATCAAGTGATGTATTTTTAAATAACTGGTAAGAAGTACTTCGGTAGTATTTGCAGAACAGCTTGCATGCTTGTTTGTTTGAAGCTTTGAGTCTCAGATTACATGTTTGTGGATAGGATAGGATGG
>VXAV01002561.1:155804-170020 GCA_013399715.1 Alectura lathami | reverse complement strand
TTATAGCAGCAGAATGTAGCTCTTCTTACTTAAAATATACCCAAGCAGACAGATGTCTTAGAAAACTGAGATCAGATGAAGATATGGTTTATCAGTCATCTATTCACACATACACACACAAAAAAGTGCTCCTTGGACAAAAGTTCTTAAAATATGATCAACAGACAGTATACAAATATTTCTTGTAAATCTATTAAATAGAGTAAGCCTTTTAGCTTAAAGTAGGAAGTGTGAAGAAGATGAAAAGCAATACACTCTAGGCTTTTTCATGGTCTGTAATTATTTTTTTTTTTGTTTACAGTAATGCTTATGTCATGCAAGATCTAAAAATTTTAATGGAATTTGCCTGAAATACCTGAAGTGAAGATATTGCAGTAGAGGGAACATACTGACTTCAACAAGCCTTGGACTCGTTGAATGGTTGGGCAAACAAGCATCTACAATCTACACAATAAGATATAACAATATATGTAATCTATGCAATACATATAATCGTAGTCTGTCATTATTTACTGGAACAAAGATTTCCAAGACTCTGTACCATTTCATAACCTTAACTGTTAAAGCAGAAAAAAATCCCAGCCTTCACGTGGCTTGAAGAAAGTACAGACTTAGATAAGCATTGTGCATCTGCCAAAGCATTCAATCATCATGTCACAAAATGTACTCCATTCAGATAGAAACGGTTGCACTATAATGAAGTGCTGCTCTAGAAGGTACATTTTACCCAATTTAAACACTTTAAGGGTTAAAAGCACTGCACTCATTTCATGTGAAATGAACCTGGGCTTTTAAATCTCAGCTGTGGCATGCAGTGTCCTTGTTGGTGAGCACCTGATGTCAGCATTTTGAATGATGTCTGACACTAATTATGTGTCATTCACAAGATTGCCAGGCAGGAGAGTCTGGGTGAATAAAAAGCTATTTAAAAGGTTTTTATGTGAGGTCTTACTCTCAATTTTTTAAAAGCCCTCACATCCCTTGTAAAGCAGCACCCTGCCAATGCTGTTGAGGAAGGGAAATGCTTTTTAAAAGTCTATTAATAGTGTTTGAAATGCACCGTTCTTGTTTGGAAGCCATATGAAGAACAGCTTTTACATTTAGACTTGTAACAAATGCAAAGCTGAGGAAAGATATTTTGTCCTTGTCAGACCACCTGCCTTGGTGCTGATACTGAACCTACTTGGTCAGCATATCAGAGTATTCAAAATTAATTGACAAATAGACATAAAACATTAGTAAATTATGTTGTTTTTTTTCCACTAATAAATCTTTTTAAAATGTTACAAGACTATAGATTGATTCAAGGATTTGTTTTTGGGCCTTATGTCTGTGGTCCTCTAGATTATTTTTTCCTCTATAGTTTTCAGGGATGCCATTCTATCCATTTGCATATATGCATTCTCATATGAGAGCATTAAGAAATAGCTTATATTCTCAGTCTAATCACAGACTCCAAAGATTAGGATTTAAAATTTTTATTTGCCATGAATATGGTCAGCTCGTTAATATTACTTTGGCAAGGAAGCCAAGAAACTTATCAGGCTAATCTCAGACACTTGCCATTGCAAACGAGATCGGCTGAAATGCAGCCAGTGTATCTGCATAAGGCAGAGGCAATGTTCTGTACTGTCTTCAAGAAGGCAGTCTCATAGCAGTTCGTGTCCTTCAGCACATGGTACATCAAGATTTCTCACTCTGTTCCCAGAGACTAAGCAAGCCACAAGAAGGAGCTGGTAGTCCTTCACATTTGTAGGGTCACATTTGTTTCATTTTTTTCTGCTGTGTCCATCAACACTTGGAGGGAGCAAGTATTATCAAGCCGTTACTTCTGCAGTCTGGAGTGGACAAAGGAAAATGGAGAAAACTAGTGTGATTATCTGATGGACTTTGCAGAATGACTGCAATATTGAAAGGTGCACTGTAAAACAGACAAATGTAAAGCAATACAAGCAGGAACAAAGATGTAGTTTTATGTTTGCAAGATGAGAAATTCTGCCTAGCAAACAGTGCATGAGTAGGAATTTAATATACCAGCTGTAACAAATATCCTCTCTAAAATGGTGTGACTTAAACAAGGCTAACACAACCCTTGAATGAATGAAAAAGGTTTGATTTAGAAAAGTAATCTTACCTGAATGTCTAGCACTAGAAAAATTACTCCAACTGAAATATTGATCCTGCATTTCATATCCAAGATTAATGCAGAAGTAGTCAGAAGGGGACCGCAGAAATTGTCAATGCAAAAAGAAAAACCCAAAAACCTGCACTGTATGAAGAATTTTTAGAGGGAGTGTATCTATGTGGTCATGTGCAGTTAGTCATGGGTTAGGCATGGGTTAGCTGGCAAAGCAAGAGCTAGATCTGATCTGAACTGTACATCGGTGAAACTTCTGGTTTTCCTGCTGCGGGAACTAGTAATGAAGGCCCAGTCTCATATTGTCATGATGCTAGATGTCCTTTAACAGGAACTTGTATCCACTGTGCTTAGTGAGGATGAGGCACAGAAGGTAGAGATTTTGATTATTCAGATACTTTTTCATGGGAAGTATATTTGCTAGGATGAAGCTTCTCATCTGTTCACCTTGTAAAGTCAGGAAGGAATTTATTACTTCTGATATGTATCATAGCTTCTAGGAGCAATTTTTTTTTTCTTTTTTCATCATCAATGATCAAATAAGTAACTGAGTCAAATGAATTACTATTCTGCAACTGTACAGGAATGTATTTGAAATATATGGTTAATACATCCTGGGTGTGGACTTAGGGTTGAGCTGATTTCCTTCAGGTCAGTTTGGCAGAGATTTGGCCAGTTCTTCACTTTTCCATCAAGCATATGTCACAGCTGAACTTCTGAGATCATCTGAGTGTATCTCATCTAATTGTTTCCCTATATCACAGTCCTTTGAGGCCTCTTAGTCTCATCTGCTGCTTGAGCGAGTCATGCATTCTGTTGTACTGAAGACTGAAATGATTGTCACTGTTCTATCTATGTTTGCTATTGAGATGCTTTGTGGACATTGGTTAGCTGGTGATACACAGAAAGTAAGCTGTTACAGTTTTATGTTTACAGGAAAGTTGAGTTTTAGCTAAGTCAAGTTTAAAAAGAAAAATCACCCCTTTTCCTATAAATCTAAGGAAAAAAAGACAGGTTGGAAACATCTGATTAAATTAATTCATTTGAATATACCACAAATATTTCCCTGCACATGGCAATAGACTAGGGAAGTGCTTACCTTTTATGATGACATGTAAAAGACAATCCCTCTCTCCCCTCCCCCCTCACCCAGTGCAGCAATGCTAAAAAACACTCGAGGATCACTGTGTATGAATGATTCAAATTAAAGCTATTAAGAACCTAAATGTGAACATAACAGAATAGGACAGTAGTATTATGTTCTATATGCGATGAAACAGCAATGTAAAATCAAATTATGTTCTGGTGTCAATATTTCTTCATTCATTTTATATTCTTTGGTCTGGAATTAATTTCAGAAGAAGACTGACAAAGCATTGTTTATAGTGAGAAAACAAACAATTTTGAAATATGTAAATTATTTGAGAGAAAGTTAAGGCGCTTAATAACATTCAGAAAATACCTCGAACTGGATGTTATTTTTTACATTACTTGTCATATCCATATAGTGAGGAGGGGAGGAAGATAACAAGAAAATATTGTGTATAGATAGTGAAGCTACTGAACCTAAACAAATTCAGACAGGAAGAACTGAAAAACTTTAATAACTGTTAATTTTAGGGGATGGCTGGATTAAGCAGAAAGCACGATTAACAACAAACAGCAAGGTCTTCAATCTTTGATACAGTGGTGATCAACTTAGGCAATCAAAAAAAGCTTCTTTTGCAATGAAAACTTACAAATTTCTTGAACATTTGGGCACTGAGTATCTGCTACAAGCATTAAGGTATTCACAAAAGGGAATCCATGCAGGAACATACTGTTCCTACAGTGTAAAAGTGTAAACATATTCAATTTAAAAGGTTGCTGCCTAATTCAAGACAGAGCTCAGAAATGAATGGTGCATCCAGCAGGTCTTTAAATGCTGTGTTGATTATTTTATATAAATCTATGTCATAATATTGTAATTTTACAGAATGGCTGCCCAGTACAATGAACACCATTTATGTGTGTACAACCATGCACAGCTCACTTAAAGTGTTTAAAAGTCATAGTCAGCGGTGCTTTTGCTTTTTGTTGACATACTTTACCTTCCATTGTATACCGTTTCCTGCTTTTCATAATTATCTATATAAAAAGGCAAAGTAAATAGGGTTATGGACTCTAATTAGTATGTGTTAAAGAGAACTCATAAGCTTAGGAAGCACAGAAAGGAAATGTTCTTTATGAGCTAGCTATTGGTTTCAATTTGCATGCAACAGTACAAATAAAAACTCAGTAACTGTGATTTCTGAGCTGCACTTTAGGAAAACATTACACAATTAATTCCATATAATACTTCCAAAAAACCTGGTTTAATCAGGAATATTAAGAGTGTTAAACAGCTTCAGAATGCCAAATGTATGACATGTATTTAAGTGACTGATTGTAGTGAAGGTGTTATATCCTCTTCTTCTACCACAGTTAATAACTTAGGAGCAATGAAAGGTTCCATTTCAAAATACTACAGCCCTCTACTTGACTTTTTCTTCACCCAGTTGGCAGTTATGTCTTCTGTGGAATACTTTCACTGAAATCCAGTTGTCAGGGAAGGATGTGACATGGTAGGTCATGTTGATGGCTGGACTTCATAATGTTGTAGGTCTTTTCCAACCTAGATAATTGTATAGTTCTCCGATTCTGTGAATTTATATTCTCTGTTCAAAAGAGTGCTGATTCATTTGTTTATCTTAAGCATAAGAGTCTCCCAAGGCTTCAAAAATCTTGATTTTTAAAGTTCATTCACTGTTGCATAAAGACAATCGTTCTAATAAGATAGGCTTGTGGTTTCTACTTTTTGCTGGAACAACCATTTCTGCAACATGCCTTGCATTAGCCTTGTGCATATGATACACAGTAATTTAGGGCTGCAGAGGGACAAGAGCTTCAGACTATCATCTTCTCTACTTCCAAGTTCTGATTAGCAATGTAGGATTCTTTAGGAATCATTTTTTCAAAATTTGTAAGATAACATTCCCAACTTTTGTTCAGTTAAATATTTTTCCTACTTAAATACAGTGTTATTTTACAATCATAAACAATAATTTACACTCATTTTTAATTTTGTTTGTGTGATTGAAGATTCAAAATTTAATAAATTGTGGAAGAAACAAAAGAGAGGGCCTGCTTTTGGAAAGTACAGTTTTTGTTGGATGGGTTATACCCTGTGAACTTGAAAGTCACTTGAGATACTACAGTTTATTTCATACTTTTGTACAGCTTAGATACTATCATTAGAATGGAAAGTTTTAAAATTTAATAAGAAATAATGACTTGTCCAGATAAGATGACTATGAATACCATCAGTAATATTGTTGTGTTAATGTAGCTGCTCTTGAATTGTTTTGCTTTTGGTAGGCCATTTGTTCGTATCAGTCTTTTAGCTCTCATGTTTCCTATGCTTTCTCAACTCTTTATTTTTTCCTATGAAAATGTAGTGCTATTATCCAGGCAATTGTAAAAGATGACTATGTAATTTCTTTAGTATTCATCATAGAATATTTTCTAACAGTATTTTCCACCGAAAATAAAATTATTTTTAATATCATAGATTTTCACTTTTTTGAGGTTGTTACACATAAGAAATGCTAATTAGCATGCTAATTGTGATCAGAATTATGCCAGTATTTTCCTGCTTGTTCTTTTGTAAACTTACCTGCACTAAATAAAACATAGTAAAATGTATATGTATTATTCTAATGTAAGTGGAAAATGGCCTGATTCTTTTCAAGTGAGTAAAAGGAATGGGAAGATGTATGTTGGAAAAATGTGTGTTAGAACATTAGTAGTGACTGATACCTCTTTTAATGCATTACTATTCTTGCAAGCATTCAAGAACTGCAAACCAGCATGTTATTTAGCAGGTGCTTTAGGTGTTGCTCAGTAGAATGTGCAGCAGTTGAAACTAATGAGATTAATCGATCTTAACTAACAGAATTATAAATGCTTATGTTTGTAACAGTTATAAATATTCAAGTCTAATTGAAATCAAATGCACATAAAACTACTGAACAGATGGTTTTTTGTCTTCTGTAGGATAAAGAAGCATGGGAGATGAAGAACTGGTTTTCTGTTCACATAAACTTAAGGTTCTCTGCAGATGCAGTACTTTATTAGGTACAGAAATATTGGGATTAGATCCTATTTTCATGGACTTTAGTGATGAACACTTTATTTTTAGTACCTCATACAAACATTCACACCAGAAAGGTAAAGAAATTTTTCAAAAGTCATTTAAATACTACTGGGATTACTGTTCTGTGTCCAAGCAAGTATGTGTGAGGTGTTTACACAGGGATTTGGAGTTTTTTTCTTCATTTCTTGCAACACCATCAGCAAGGCAGAGCACACTGACATTTTCCTTTGTCAGTTTTGTTGTTGCATATGTTGGGTCGGTATTTCATTCAGCTTAGCTGATAATATCCAGACAAACCCAGAGCTGAGATAAAGGTGGCTGTCTTAGGACACAGTGACTGTTTTGCTTCCTTTGTGCTCTTTGGAAAATCAGCAGGGGCTGTCTTCCCCAGGTAGGCTGGATGGTGCTGAGCTCTGAGCTGATGGGTCACTTTGGGTCTCATTGTACCCCCAGTAAAATGAAAGTAGGATGGTGTTTCCTAATTCAGTCACATTCAGGGAGGATAAATATGCTCTCATGGTCTAAGTGGTCCAAACCCTGCAGCAGTGCCAGGCTTTCCTCAGCTCGAGAGAGGTGTCCAACTGCAGCAGGCTAGAGGGCCCTGCAAGCTCAGTCACCCTTCTGTGCAGTGTTTACTGCTGCAGTTTGCTGTATGCACCTTCCTTTCCATCTATTTATTTCTCTTTTCTAGTTCGAGGGCTGCAAGAAGGCCTTTTCCAGGCTAGAAAACCTCAAGATTCACTTGAGAAGCCATACGGGTGAAAAGCCGTATCTTTGTCAGCACCCTGGCTGCCAGAAAGCATTCAGCAACTCCAGCGACCGTGCCAAGCACCAGCGGACACACCTGGACACTGTAAGGAAGTAAAAATCCCATTGTAGTCACCTGTGCATTAGACTGTGTGCTCCCTTCTTCCCACTTGAGTAGTGGGTAGCCCATAACCACAGAGATCAGAGGGAGAAGGGTCTGCTAGCACTGTTCAAATTGATTAAAAGTTCAATGGGATTCACTGTAGGTAGAGGGAGTAACTTCCTCCACCTTAAGAGGTATTTAGGGAACCTGAAGTCAGTATGCAAAGACACAAAATCTATCTGTGATAATAACTGCTACTCTTTGACAAAAACTCAGTTGAACATGAGCCTGGAGCATATACCAGAAAGTCAAGAGAGGAGGAATTTTCTGAACCTAAAAATTTTGATACCATAAATTGTTGCTTGTGGATTTGGCTTACTGCAGAGATTTGTTTAATAAAAATTTTTGTTTTGCAACAAAAGAAGATGATGTTTCTTCAGGGACAAACAGTTTCCAAAGGGCAGAAGTCCAGAAGGAGAAGGAGAACAGTGCCATTAGAATTAAACAGCTGTCACAAAACTTAAATGATGCTTTTCGAATAGCTGATAGTATGGCTGGTGCATTACTCATTTGTACAAGTGTGTTTTCAGAAATGCTTTGTGAAATGGCTAAATTGTGAAATAGCTAATATGAGCAAACAGTTGGATGTAATGCTCATTCAGTACTGTGTTTTGTGGACATTCAAGACTTCAGAGAAGACAGGTTAGAACAGGCAGAAGGAGGTAGTTATTGAAATTTACTTGGAGAATTAGATTCTTTAGGCTTTTTTTGTCTTTTTAAGAAAACTGTAAAGGTATTTGGTTTTGATACTTAAGTATCCAAAGTTAGTTTTTGCTTGCTCTCTTTTTAATGTAGTAAACTAACACTTTTTCTTGTTCTCTTTTTCTGAAGCAGATTCTTCTATAATCCTAAACAGTCTATCTGGGCCTTTACTGCAATTTCTTTACCTGATTCACTAAAGAATGTAATTTCTGATTAAGTCAAAGATTGCTCTGAGGGTGGAAGAATTGTGAGTATACCTAACAATATTCATTGTTCTGATTTTTTTTTTTTCTTTTTTAAAGAAAGGTAACAATGAAAGGTGGCATGGTGAAAGCTTTTCTTTGGTTTTGCTTCCATATAAACCTTACTTTCCTCCTTTCCCTTTCTAATAAATTACTGGGCCTGTGCTTGTAATAATGTGCAACATTTCATTTTGTAGTAATGTGATTTGCAATGTCCCAAGGCTTACAAGGGATTCTCATGAGTTGAATAGTCCATAGTTTAACAGCTGCTACTTTATCCTTTTTCTTTTTGGCTTAGAAACCTTATGCATGTCAGAGTCCAGGATGTACTAAACGATACACAGATCCAAGCTCCCTGAGAAAACATGTGAAAGCACATTCCTCCAAAGACCAGCAAGTTAGGAAAAAGGTAAATTTTCTACTGTGTTAACAGATGTAAATATGATATAAAAGAGTTAGTGTTTGAATATTAGATGTATCATATTGCCTGTACTGATATCAGACTGTTGATTAGAAGAACACTGGGAGAAGGTAATAGAAATCATTCTTACATAGGTTATAATTTTGTCTTTGACTTTATGAGGCTGCCTGCATTAATGTTCTTTATTTTCTGATGTGATGATTAATCACTAAACATACATAATGAGCAAAATCAAAAGTGATTTTTGAAAACAGGATTTTTGGTTTTTATAGTTTTTCTACTTAATAAATACATGTTTCAAAATCCAAGCTTACATGGCTCATCTCAGGTGGAAAGATGGGTTTTGAGAATAGATGATCAGTGTATGAGATTAAGTTTTAAATTGTATTTTCATATGCCAGACATTTCAAAATACCAAGATATTTCACAACACTGGGTCCCTGTGAATGTGAAGTCTGTGAGTCAACAGTTACTTATATGCATAAGCATATCTTTGAAGAGCTGAGCTGTGATGTAAGGGAATGATGTGGATTTTTTCTGAGCATTTGTCTTCATATCTCACATTAATCACTGGTACTATTTCATTAGTTTAGATCATTGCAGAAAATGAACATAAGCTTTCATTTTAAAGGAAACTCATCCTGATACAAGAGGAGCTTGCATGAGTTAGTATAGGAGTAGATAAACCTTTGACATGTCAGACCCACATTAAAGGAATTCTCGTTTAGAGGTTTTAAAATGTAGTGCACAGACATTCATAGAAAGTCACAAAGTGTGTTGTTTTATACAGTGTAAGAAGCAAAAAGGACCTTCTTTAAAGCTGAAGTATATAAACTTGAGTAAATTTTTATTCAATGGCAGGACATGGCAGCACGGACTTGCATTTTAGCCTGTAAGGAACAGTCCTGCAATATTAATGAGGAGATCCCTCCAAACTTATGAGTGTCCACTGTTGTATCAGAGAGAGAGTATCCATGCATTTGTGTTTACCATGACAAGCAGCACTTTGGCTCAATGTGTGTGCTGACCATGGGCAGGACTGACAAAGACAGCCTGAGAGACCTGCCCCTCCTGTCCCAGGAGAGCAGCTCATTTGCCCAGGCACTGACTTTACAGCTTTTGCAGGTATGTAAAGTAAATGGCAATCAACTCTGCATTGTAAGAAATTTGTGTGAGATGCATCAACTGAAACAGGCAAAATGGGCCTGAATAGAGGTAATCATGCAATTGCTTTGTTTGGAAGGGACCTTAAAACCCATCCAGTTCCAACCTCCTGCCATTGGCAAGGTTGCCACCCCCTGGATCATGTTGCCCAGGGTGCCATCCAACCTGGCCTTGAACATCTCTGGGAATGAGGCATCCACAGCTTCTCTTGGCAGCCTGTGCCAGTGCTTCACCACACTCTGAGTAAAAACTTTCTTCTAACATCTAACCATTCAACCTTGTCCTATCACTACCAGACCATTTAAAAATTTGGTCTTCTTCCTGCTTATAAGCTCCCTTTAAGTGCTGGAAGGGCACAATTAGGTCTCCCTGGAACCTTCTCTTCTCAAGACTGAACAGCCCCAGCTCCCTCAGCCATTCTTCATAGGAGCAGTGCTGCCCCTATGGTCAGCCCATATGGTCAGCCCCAGCTGACCAGGACTTCTCATAATTGATGGTGAGTGGCTTGGCAAGCACTTCTGCCAGTTCCCTCACTACCCTCTGATGGATCCCATCTGGCCCCAGGGACTGGTGACCGTCTAGCTGCAGGAGCAGGTCCCTGCCTGTTTCCTCCTGTATTGTGGGGGGTTATTCTGCTCTTCATCCCTGTCTTCCAGGTCAGGGGGCTGAGTACCCTGAGGATAACTGGTATGACTATTAAAGACAGAAGTGAAGAATGCATTGAGTACCTCCACCTTTTCCTTGTCCTCAGTGGCAATGATGCCTGCCGCATCCAATAAAAGATGGAGATTCTCCTTGGCCCTCCTTTTGCTGTTGATAGATTTGTAAAAACATTTTTTATTGTCTCTAACAACAGTGGCCAGGTGAAGTTCCAGGATACAGCTGGCCTTCTGATTTGCAAGTACACACTTCTAGCTCATGACAAGCTTTTTGTCCACCAGAATCTTCTCACTGTACTGTTACTGTAATTGAAACTAAAATAATACGTTATCTCCTGACTTTGAATGTGTAAATTTGCAACACTTTGTAGAATTTTGCTTCCGATGTTCTATTCACTGTATTTTTTTTGTTAATTTTCCATTCCTTCTTTGTGCCGAACAGCTTAAATCTCAGCCTTTTTACTCCACAATTCACTCTAAAATGTGTGGTCACATTTTAGTCTTACAATTGCTTATTTTTGCAGCCCTGTTTGGTAAGGATTTATCTCTGCCATTGGACACCTGTGATACATTAATATATGTAAAGGAAAATAAGCAAAACCTCCAGAAAAATAATAACAAAAATAACTTGTGGATCAAGCAAGCCGGATACTTAAAGCTTGGTGAAGATTGCCATGTATAATGCTTACAAGGTGCAATATAGTTAATAGGCTGTTGAGAACTTACAATTGCTAACTCATATCATGCTTGGCATTTAAAATATTTCCTGGCAGTAATAATAATAAAAAGTAAGAAACAGTAAACCTTTTAAGGCAGAATTAAGATTATTTATGACTTTAATTAAGTGTGAAAATTGGCTTAGTGTCAGGAAAGTCTTTAAAAAATGTGAATTAATCAAAAATAACCATAAAAATTCCAAGGTGATAAAGGCACAGTGGAATAATAGTTGCAGCCTTAGGATCTATTCTGCTGAAAAGAAGGAAACCCTTGCTGTCACACCCCGTTAGTCATGGATTCATTTAATATATTATGCCTAACTTCTTTTACTCCTCCTTTTAACCTCCCCCTACACACTAAGTGATATTATTTTGGTATCTTAAGCTGCTGGCTCTCCAAGATTGTATGTGCAAATGTGTCTTTGATGTTGCATCGTCTCAAAATAGCAGAGTAAATTACATTCACAACAGAGGAGTTAACTGCTTGCCGTACCAAACTCTAGTTATATACAGTTTTCAGCCCAGATTTTCTAGATCTATCTTCAAAGCTTTGACCCTTTCCTTGGCCTCTTAAGACAGGACCAAATGATGCACTATCACATATCTAAATTTATATCTTTGAACCATTTTAAGCAATACGTGTTTATGGCTTACTATGTAAGGCAAAAATGCCTTTTCTGCAAATCTTGTAAGACAGCTGCTGTTCCCCTTATTTTTTCTTTATTGTAATTAGAAAAAGTATTCTGACTTTCCTCCCAAACTATGGCTGCTAGCCATTTACCAAATATACCGAACAGTGAGTCTCTCCAGGTAATGACATGAAATCCTATATTCCAAGAAGATTCTGGCACAAATACATTAAATGAGTGAAGTTTAGTAGATAGTACAATAAACTTCCATTTCCTAAAGGAAAGCAGAAAACTGAACAGAGCCATCTTCTCAATTTTTTGAGCATTTTTGTGTAATTTGTAAAATTGTTCATAAACATGAGGATAAGCATATATACAAATACTATGCAAACACCTGGGAATATATGCTGGAAGTCATATTCTCTTGGGAAGACTGAAGAATGCCCTGGGCTACATTCAGTTTAAAAACCTGTCCTCTTAGTCGGTCGCACCTCGAGTGAGGTGTTCAGTTTTGGGCCCCTCACTACAAGAAGGACATTGAAGCCCTGGAGTGTGTCCAAAGAATCATAGAATCATGGAATCATAGAAACATAGAATCATAGAATGGTTTGTGTTGGAAGGGACCACAAAGGCCATCTAGCTCCAACCCCCCTGCCGTGGACAGGGTTGCCAACCACTAGATCACTAGATCCAGCTGCCCAGGAACACATCCAGCCTGTCAGCTGAAGGTGTTGAAGGGAACAGGTAATCTTCTAATTCCTGCTTCCTGTAGTAGCTAAGGACAATGAACGGAACAAAAGGAGCCAATCTATAAATACTTCCTCGAGCAGATCAGCTGAGGAGTGGAGCCCCGTGCCAAGGGACCGTTCCTCGAGGGTCCTGATTGCAGCAAAAAAAAAAAAAAACACAAAGAGAAAGCTCCAGGACTGTCCAGGAGTGCGAGGCAGCTCCCAAGAAGGGCAAAGAAGCTGGTGAAGGGCCTGGAGCACAAATGTTATGGGTAACAGTTGAGGGAACTGGGGCTCTTTGGTCTGGAGAGGAGGAGGCTCATGGGGTTAAAAAGTAAACACAAGTTTAGCAAGGGATATCATGCCTCAGGATACAAGTCAGCATTAAGGTAAATAGAGCAGAGAAAAGTTTGATTATTCTGTACTGCTAATTTGCACTTTGCCACTCTTTCCTCTGAAATGCCAGCCATGACTGCGCTATACATATCTTAAAGCAGTCTGAGTGGATTTTTGGCCTGATGTGGAAGTAGTATGTTCTTCTAAATTGCTACTTAAAAGTAACCTTCAGGCTGCCTTGCTTTAATTTATGTTTTCCTGCCTTTTTTCTTTTCTCATTCAATTTTTTGTAACCCTTTTCTTTTTCCATTTCCTTTTGTATTCTGTCTTTCAGCTTTGTAACATTAGTTCTTTAGGATATGCAACCCAAGCTGAACATCCATAGGCAGCTGAGGTATGGATCACAGTACTTTCTTATGCCCCAGATACTGCTATATTCTCTCATCTGTCACTCTCTTTTGTTCCTTGATTTTTTTTCCATATGCAGATGTTAACTAAATTGTTAACTTAGAAAGCACGTTGGTGCACATTGCCAAAGCCCACTGAAATGCTTTACGTGTTTGCTAATCTTTGTGTAGCATGGACCTCATATTAGTTCAGGATCTTAGAAAACATTTACCTTTTCCTTTCCTTTCCCATCAATAATTACATATCAACTGTTCAGCTTTTTCAATCTTTCATGCATTTTCAAGGCATATCAGGAAAAAATATGAGCGCTTTTTGCCTTTTCAGGAAATTTGTTCCAAAAAAAGGGAAAGAGATTTTTAGCTGTCACTCCTTGAATTAGCAGCTTTGATGCAAAAAGGGCTGCAATATCCTCAGCTGCTTCTTCCTGAGACCCAATGGCAAACATGCAGTATTTTTGAATGACAAGGACAAAGAAGAAAACTTAATGTATTGAAATTACTATTTATTTTCTACTTTCATAAATACAGTAAAAACATTACAGGTGTTTGGCTGGTTCTGTTGAAGTGCAAAGAATCAGAAGGGGAGAGTCAGAAGACAAGGATGAGTGAGGCAGGTATTTGCTTCAGTTCATCTTTGTATTATTTCTAGTTCTTATAAAACACAGTATTTTCTGACTTCACAAAATCTGAGAGCCATTTATGCATTGACACTTTTGTTCTGTTTTCTTTTGATTATAGACTGGCTCTGAAGATTGCCAGTCATTAATACTAGTTGCAGCTGTTTCTGATAGAAGTAACATCTACAATGAGTTGGAGGTGAATCATTTTGTCTACTGGATCCTACAGTTCTTACTTGTAGAACTTGTAGAGCAGCTTTAATAAGTGAGGCTGCAGTATAGAGCTTCGCTCTGCTATAACAACTGTGCTAAGTAGTTTCGTTCATTGAGTCTTCCAGTGGCATCTCTAAAGTAATCAAAAAAAATGGCACTAC